>CANXYC010224998.1:0-21413 GCA_948193065.1 Aleurites moluccanus | reverse complement strand
TCCAATTTTAGAGGAGGTGCTGTCGAATTTTTCTTCAGCATTTTCATAATTAATTGGGTTATATGTGATTGTTGCATGTCATTTAGGTTGTCATTTGGGTTCTACGCGGTACTGGTCGCTTATGCATCACCCGTACCCTAGGACCCTCACGACTTCTGAGATAGGTCGTGACATATAAAAAATAATTAATTATGTGTTTTTATTTATCTACTATTGGTTGAATGAATGAGTGGGCAGATACATCACTGCTTCATTTCTACACTTCTAATTAACAATTAATTAACGCTTCATTCTCATTCATTTTTTTTCCTCATTAACTTGCACAAATCAACTACTTAAGTTAACAAGAAATTGATAATGGTCACTAAGTAACCCTGCAAGTACACTTTTTCATGATTAATCGCATACCATCAAAAGATATAAAGGAAAAGCAAATTAAATTGTAATCCAACAAATAAGCAGAGCCCTTACTCTTGTTATTTCCAGCAGATAGAAAACAAATTTATATTTTCAAATACCAAAATCATCAACAACAACATATATACAGTACTTGATATACCTTAAAGAGAGACACGGGTTTTCAATGGATTTTCAAATGCCAAAATCATCAACAACATCAAATTCAATGGATTTTTAACTTATGCATATGGGTTTTCTTCACAAGTAAAAGAAATTAAAGAGAGATTCAAAGAATTACGAACCTAGTCAATAATCGACAAATTAAGAGTTAAGAGACAATGACGGGTTATAATTACAAAAATGAAGGCTTGGCTCGCTTCTCAATTTGATGAAGGCCCGGCAAAGAGTCATCTGAATGCCTTTTGAAGATTAGAAAATTTAGCTAGTATCTTATAACTTCAAAATCTCATATTATGATTTTCTCTTTAGGCTGGGCCGCCCAACAGTAAATGATCTATTTTATTTTTTTTAATATTTAACACATGTTATTGCTGGGCCTGATGAGTCAGGAGGGGTCATGACCCTTTACACTCAGTAGTAGCCCCGCTCCTGTTAATATGCTAGTTGATTACAAACCTTCATCGTGGTTATTATTATTTTTGGTTTTTTTGAAGTATTGGAGAAGGAGATTTATACTATTTATAGAACCTTTTTTAATATATCAAAAATTAAAGAAAAATAATTTTATGATTTGAGAATTTATTTTTTAGTTATTACAATTATTTAGTTTGGAGTGATAGTTATTTTGTTCTAAATAAAGTTAATTATTATGAGATCTCTGTATTTTGTCCGATTATACTAAAAAATCTTTATATTTTTAAAATTATACTAAAAAATTTTTGTATTTTGGTTTCATTATACTACAAAATCCTTTCATATATTTTTTTTGTTAGTCAAATATTAAAAAGTCAAATTTTAATTAAAATATTTATTTTAATACCCGAAATACTTCTCTTCCTTTTTTTCCTACAACCAACTCAATTAAACCCTACTAACTCAATTTTAGCCATGACCCAGCTGATAAACAAATTTAATTAGTTTAGATCATAAATAAAAAACCAAATGATTCCAATTTCAAATCCATGTCCAACTCATTAGCACCTCTCTCCTTCAACAATCTACCATCTCTCTCCCTTCACTAAATCCATTTGCATTCACTCCTCTACCTCCACTACCACTGTCACCACCACCACCACTCCCTCATCCTCCTCCGCTAGAATCGCTGATAGAATGGTTTAGCTCTTCGCAATCAACCTTGATGGTAAAAAGTAAGAGATTGTTAGCTTATTGAACTATAATCTTCTCAAGGCTTTAACCAATAGCATTCTCACTGACCCTACCTCTCGCCAACTTTGAAGAGATCAACGCTTGCTTACCCATGAATGGCTCATCTCTGCACTTTCTTTCGAGTCACTTCCATTATTTCATGTACCTTTCTCTTAGATCTTCTCGCTTCGGGTAACATCTCTTTCCCTCACAAATCAAAACCAAAATTGAGTTTTTTGGCAAAAAACTCTAATTTATGTTGTTATTGTGTTATTCTCTTCAATATTGTTAATGGACTTTCCATAAGAGGTGGATACAAAAGGTTTGAGAGAACTGTATCCCCATTTTCATCTAATCAGTGGGTTTGCTTCTTCTGATCAATTTTTGTACCTGTCTAGAGTAGATTCATATCATTTCAATACTATTAGATACTAATGTGGCTCAGAAATTCAATTTAAGATTGTTGAGTTTTGATTAGAGGGGTTTAATTTTGGGATATTTATTTTTGTTTTTTCTTCTTTTCCAATTGGGATTTTTGCCTTTTCTTTTGATTAGCTAAAATCTTTTGAAACTGTGAATTGTCTATAAAACAAAGGATATAAAATCGGGATTTCGGATTTCAATTTTTAGGTGATAGATTTCCCTTTTGATAAAGCTAGGATTTTGAATAGAATATATTTTTGCTACTTTTTTCCAACTAAATGTTGTTTAATATTGTAGTTTTTGAAGGATGTTGGCTTATGTTATTAAGGATAATTAAGCATTTGCTTGATCAATATTATTTGATTGCTTATTTGGTCTTGGTATTCTTCTATATTGAGAAAAAAAAAAAATGGAAAAGGAGCTAGTATATGGGTTACTATTAATCAACAGAAGGTGTCAAAAGTTTTGTCAAATGGATTTGTAAAGATTGGTGGTAGTGTGGGTTGGTGATGGTGGTGTGGTGGTGATGGTGGTAGTAGTGAAAATAAAAATTTTGGTATAGTAAAAAATGGTAGCTTTTGAGTGAAAATTATATTAAAAATGAGAGGTATTTTAGACTTTTTATATAGATTTAACGAATTTTCTAATAGAAAGATCTCAAATTTTAACGGAACCAAAATACATAAACTTTTTAATATAATTTTAAAAATATATGGACTTTTTACATAAATTTAACGGATTTTCTAATAAAATGATCTCAAATTTTAACGAAATAAAAATATAGAGACTTTTTGATATAATTTTGAAAATATAGGAACTTTTTAATATAATCAGCCAAAATGCAGGGATCTTACAGTAATTAATCTTTCTAAATAAGATATATATATATATTAATTTCTTATATTGTAATATTGAGAATTAATTATTGTGTTCCCAAGCCCATTACATTTATAAAATTCACGTTCCATTATTGAACGAAAATTCATGCGAGTTCCTTGAATGAAAATTCTTGTGACAACTAAGAATTTGCGTTACACCACATGGAAGGAAACTCATTTCTTTGTCCTTCATTTAAGAAAATTAAAGTATAGTATTCATGCTTTTTAGCAATATAAAGATATAGTGATATGGTTTTAAAAATAAATTATCTTATAAAAAATTAATTTGATTCTATTAATAAAATTAGTAAAATTAAAATTTTTCATTGTCAACGCTATAAATAAACATTGGATTATTAAAAAAAAAAAAAAAAGAGATTTTAATTCAATGGTATTTTGAAGTTGGACAATATGGGCCTTCTTGTTCCTCCCATTTTGTCCACAACTATCCACACCAAAGAACCTGACATGCAACTAATGACGTAGAAAGCACAAAGCTAATAGCCAATAAGCAACGGCTAACATAAACGGAAGAAGAGTGCATCAATTTTCATGTCATTTCTTTACGTCCAAAGCTAATAAAAAATATTTTCAATTCTAAACCACAAACTGATTGAAATTTCATTTTCAGGCTCTTAACTTCTTTTCCATTTTTCTTAAAAAAACAAAAAATTAGAATATGTTTTGGTGCACTCAGTAATCAATAAAAAATCTCAAGACATATGGGATTTGAACTTAAAATCTACTGTATTTAAAAAACATTTAAATATTACAAATTAAAAAAAAAAATCATCGCTTTTATTTATAACCATTCTAAATATTACTGACCAACACTTCTAGGATTCAGCAATTCTGAACTTTGCTACATGATATAAATGATTACTTAATTTGGGCTCATTTTTTATTCAAAGGCTAATGAATGTTTGGGCCTAGTTGAGAATGAAAGTTCAAAAATAGCCCATTTGTTAAAGTTTGAGATGAGAATTGTTTTACACTACAAACTCTATTCCGCTAGAGGTATTTGAAAAATAATAGGTTTTTTTTAATAGATATTATATTTAAAACATATTATAAATATCAGTCTAACAACAGCAGAAATCAACTATGATAATCTAATATAGACAGAGAAAATAAATGTAAATAAATTAAATTTCCATCAATAATTTTGGAGATCAAATTAAGAAGATTTTTGGTCCTCAAAATCTCAAACCTAATCAATCAGACTATGCATTATTGACAAAAAATAGATTTTAGTTATTTTACTAGTACAGATATATTATGTCCACACATAGCAATCACAGCTGACAAACCATAACAGTCTTTTCCCTGTAATGGTGAGCGTGTGAAAGTGAGGAGACTTATAAGATCTTTGTTTTGTAGGGTGAGAAGGTTAATTGGCGAGACTTCACAGTCAAACGAAACAATGTCGTCTTCGACCGATTAGCGAGACTCGTATGGATGTTATTCCCAACCTAGAATAGCAATCACGGGGATACTCACACGTGAGTGACAGCCTCGTATAATTTTTGGTTATGATTATATTTTGATTAAAAAATATAAAAAAATTCCTAAATTTTTTTAATAATAAATTCATAATTTCTTAATTTAGACTAATATATTTAGTAAATATTATATTAATTTCTAATATTATTTTTCTCTTGAAGTATAATAATTTACTTTTATTTTATTTATTTAAAATCGACTGATTGAAATAATATTGTAAATTATATAGCAGTGAAAATATTTTTTTATACGAATTATTATTATTAATATTATTTAAAAAATTATAAAGGCTTTGAATAGAAATATAATTAACTTTATATTAAAATGTAATTTATTTTAAATATCAATATTAAAATATTTATAATTAATTTTGAATTAAATTTAATTTACAAAATCTCAAGATATTAAAATTATTAATTTTAAAATAGTTCAAAAATTAGACCTTGTTAAGGATAAGATTCAAACTAAGACTTTAGGATTTTGGCTTCTTTTTAGGGAGAAACTAGTTATTTTGCCTGCGTAATACTGTGGGTAAAGATATTTACAGGTTGAATTGATTTAGTTTTATTATCATATTCAATCTAATTCACATATTGTGAATTGAAATTTTTTTCATTCAATTCAACCAACGAAAAAATTAAAACCAATCTAATATAATCTATAATTATGGATCGGATAGGATCAGATTATATAATTTTATATTATTATAGTTTGTATTTTTTAATTATTATTCTATTAAAAAAAATAAAAATATATTAATACTTTGAATAAAAATTTAAAGAGTACAATAATATAAAATCAAAGGAGATATAATCTATTTTTAAAATGTGAGAAAGATTAGTATAATATGTCAAATTTCATGAGTTTAATAATATTTAAAGAAATAAAAATTTATGATTTTATTTATTAATTTTATTTTTAAATTATAAAAATATCAAATTCAAATGCATATTGTTAGACAATTAAAATAATGAAAAGTAAATAATCGTAATCATGCCTCAATGAAGTAGGAATTAAAAAATAAAACATCACCAAGAATCATATATTCAAATACAGATAATAGCCATGAGTTGATCTTAAACAGAATATACATCAGAAAAAAAAAATTAGAGCAACCATTTTAAATTTTATGTAATAAAAAAAAATTATTATCCAATTCCAAATAATTTTATAATTTATAAATTTGAACACTTATATCACTCAATAATTAAAATTTAATTTTTAAATCTTAATTTTACCAAAATGACAACAATTCACTTATTTATAGTATAGAACTACCTAAGTACATATTAGTAAGAGAGAAATGAATGAAATGGTCATAATATTTAAGATAAGAATTTATAATTCAAATAACAAATATATGCATATGCATCATCACCATCAAGATGGATAATAATTAGTGGAACCATGAAAATTATATATTTATATATACTAAAGGAGTTCCATGCCACTTTATTATATATCATTACAAACATGAGTGATATGTAATATGTTGGATTCCGTCATATTTGATGTTGATTTTGATGATAACAAAACATATTAATATATTAATTATGTTAATAAATTTATTTGAATTGATTAAGACATGAAAAATTATAACCACTATCAAATCATAGGTTTAACATATCTAATAAATCAACAAGTCCAATCAAATGTTATACCTTGTATATATTGATTCATATAATGAGCCATATATAGATGCAAAGAGAAAGAAATTATCTTCCTAATGCAATAAAAATCAAGTCAAACGGAGTTCTACAATGAAAGATATTAAAGATTTATCAAAAGGTTGCTTAAATGTAAAAACCTATAATGGTGTTTTATTACATGATCAAGTTCAAACGATTGTCAAAACTTGCACAGATGGAATTAGTCTACAAAATTAGTATGGATGGAAAGATATGAATGTCTAGTTTTAGGAACAGAAATTAGATTGAGCATTGGATATTGGAAATAAAGATATGAATTTTTAAATAAATTATGCTCAAACTGATAGATTATGACAAAACAGATGAGGCAATTTGAAAACATTGTTGAGAATTCTACAAGAAGAATTTTGATATGTCGTTCTACTTGATTGAAGCCCTAAATGTTTATTTTCATATGAAAAATAAATAAATTAATTCCAAATTGAAGAATTAGTGAAGCATACTTAAACTGTCTTGCAGATTAGAGTAAGAAAATGTTTGTGTTTTTAAGAGCATCAAGATAGATGATTTTGGAGTTTTCATAAACTACAAAGTTATAGTAGATATCTCAAAATTTTCAATAAAAAATGGAGCACGATTTGGAGTTATCTAGCTCAAAATATGAAGAAATGAAAGTCGTCATCGCTATCGAAAAGACACAGCCACGACTTAGCAATCCAAAAGCTTAGGTTCAAGGTAGGGCAAAAGAAGCAACCACTACCAATGAAGTCGCAACCTCTACTGTCGCTATAGTTTGAAAAAATATAGTCATTAGAATGCTAAGATTTATCCTAATATAGAGGGTAATAACTAGTTTTGAGTTGGGACTATAAATACAAGTGTTTGGAAAGTTTTTAAGGTGAAGAACAACATATGTTGATGTCACACCCCAACTCCAGTGGTGCGACGGTCCTAGGGCAAGGATAGGCTTAAGGCCACCATAAACCCGTAGAACTCCCCATTCTGAATCTTACATACATTTATATCATAAAATTTCCATACTCATTCATATAATCAAATGAAATCAAACACATCCTTCTATATCGTTCCATATCTTTCTCTTGTTCTTTAATGATCTAAAGAAGACATCTCTCATCAAAGAGGAACAAGAGAATCCAAAGGATAACATTCATACATTGAAATATTCTAGTGTTCCCAAAAGACTAGCTACGGAGCTCTAGAATATACTCTAATACATATTATATCACAATACCATTAGTAATTATACAAGGTATCTCAAAGGAATAATTACAATAAAGCTTCTTCGAGAAAATAAGTCAAGAAACTTGATCTTCTCGGTTAGCTCCCTCACGAGCTAAACTACCACCTGAAATTCACAGAAGAGGAGTGAGCCTTCAACTCAGTAAGATATGAACACTTTACAATGAGAATGAAATATTAAATCATGGTCAAAGAGCAAATAATTACATACATATAGGCATGACGGAAGTCATAGGCTTTTACTTGAAAGAAAGGTAGGTTTTCATAATAGTTGGGTTATATCAAATCATGTCAGATTCAAATCATGGTTCATCTGTAGAACATTGAATGCCCACGAAGAATGGCCTTATCAAATATCATCTGGAAGAACTGATCACATATCATAACATACGTATCGATAGCCTTGCTACCTTAACGTGCACACATGCTTGGTCAGGCATGCGCCTAGAGCTCATGGCCCCCTCTAGGTGGAACGCCGATAAAGACCCTATCGGCTGGCCTCCCAAAGTGCACAATGGACCAATGAATTTACTCTCATTGGGAAGATCGTTCTATCCATGGGTCATGGGGTTTCAATCTCATAGGAAGCATATTGGTCGCAAGACCATCATCATACAACAATAATTCAATTCGGTTTCATAAGTAAGAGCATGTGAACTTGATCCAAGGATATTGATCAAACCATTCATAATATACAGTTTATGAATACATAGGTACAATAGGATAACAAATGCAAGAATAATTGGTTATAATACTTTCAAAGGATGGTAATCAAACAAAGTGTTCATACTTACCTCCTACACAAATTTCCTTAAGTTTCTCTTAGCAATCTGCCTACTTTTAATTCTTCTTTCAATTCTGAATTTCCCTTCCTAAAACATTTCCCCAATACACGAAAATTAGGGTTTCTCTAATAAACAGTGTTCCACATGATTTTCATTAATTAATTATCTTAGAATCTCTATTCTTAATTTCCAACAACATCCCATTAATTCCCTTAAAGAAAAACTGTATTAAATTCCACATTAAATTTCGGAGTTACTGTTCACAGCAGTTTAGCTCCCAAAAATTCTCCCACATTAATTACCATTAATTTCTTCAGATCACTAGCAATAAGTTCTATATACCCCGAATTAATTATCCTAACCCATGGACTTAAATAAATCTAAAGAAAAGAACTTAGGAAGAAAATTTACCTTATTTCCTTCAAACTGAGTTTTCTGCAAAACTCTACTCAAATCGATGATTATGCCTTAATAATAGACTAATTTGAAAGTCTATTGCATTAATCTAAGCCTTAATGCCTTAGAATAAAATATGGAACAAATTGGAGAAGACGACTGAAATTAACAAAGGAAGAAAGAAAGAAAAATCGTGAAAATCGCTGGCTGGTTTACTGGGGTTAAATAAACCTCTGTCCAGAAACACGCTGCCCAGCTCGCCAGATAGCCTCAGCAAAGTTTCCTTGCCTGATTGCTTCGGCAAAGCTCCCTCGCCTAGCCTGCTTGCCATCCACTTCGCATTCTCAGCTCGCACTTGCTAACTCGCCAATCTTGATCCGGCATCGCTGCCTCGCACACTCCAGCTCACATAAGCTAACTCGCGCATGCTGCCTCTCCAAACTCTCCTTGCGACTCATCCTCGCATATGCCACCTCGGCGATGCGCCTTCGCCTCTTTGCTTCTTCGCGAACTGCCGCCTCGCACATCTCTCTTCGCATAGTGCCTCTTCGTCATCTGCTCTTCGCCTTAGCTCTTCGCCAAAGCTCCTCGTCGAACCTCTTCTCCATAATGCTGCCTCGCACTGCCAGCTCGCGAAATGTCTCCTCGCTTAAGGCTGGCTCTCCATAACCAAATACTTCTAAGTTAACTCTTGCCTGAACATCCCACCTTGAGCCAGCTCGCAATTGAGCTACAAAAGTTCAAACTTATCGAGTCTTCTTGCCACTTACCATCAACAAGCAGGAACACAACATATCAAATTTTCGCATCAAACAAATCATCATTCAGACAGTGGTGACTCTCCAAAAATCACCCAGACTTCTACCCCAAAGTTTGACCGAACAGTCCTGATACAAAACACTCTCCACTGAGATCTACTTACCCAAAAATTTCGAAATTTTACGGGCATCATTTCAACACACGAAGGAACATTTTTCATGTTTACAACTTCAACAAATTCTGCCTCAGTTATTCCCAGAAATTCCAAATATGTACTACATCCCTGCAGGAATTCTCATCCAGACCAGCCTTGCTCCAATAGACACAACTCACCACATACTCAGAATTATACCGAACCATTTTACAAAACTATAGCTAAGATATAAATTAACAACTTTCTTATTTTACACTTTACTCAATTATGTCTTTAAGAGCAAGTAATGGTCAACACTGAATTCTGCTATAGTTCAAAATAAAAGTTCCTGAAATTTTCAAACTTCTCATTTAAATTTAAAATTCTCCAAACAAATAAAATCAACAAATACACTTCAAAATGGCAGATATTACAATTAGTAGGCTAGATGAAGAGTTAAACACCATGATGAAGTTGTTCAAGCCCACTTCTCTTGTTTAGGCTTTTGAACAAGCAAAACTCTAAGAGAAATGTATCCAAGCCATTATAAAAAAATACCCCAATTCAAACAAATCAGAACCACTACTCGTTTGCCTTCCCAACTCAGTCATGTTCCTAATGCCTCTAACAAAACCTTTACTGTTCCTCAAACCAAATCAGTATCACAGCAACAGTTACCAAATAATTTCAACCACCCATCATGCTTTGTTAAACCTAGATCTCATTGGGCTGACCAAAGGTGGACCCTTGCGTTATGTTTTTAAGTATAGAGAGAAATATGTGTCTGGCCATGTATGCAAGAATAAGCAACTATTAGCATTGGCAGCAGAGAAGGAACTTGAATTTGATCAGTTTGAGGATCAACCTATGGTCAATTCAGAAGATGAATAAGGTGAAATATCTATGCATTCATTAGATGGAAGTATTAGATGGAAGTGCTTCAAGTAAACACTAAGAATCAAAGGGGTTGTTGGAGACAGAAGTGTAATAATCCTAATTGATACTAGGAGTACTCAGCTTCCTGGATATGGTGGTAGCCAAGGAATTACAACTTAAAACTATGAGGGCCATTTATTTGTCTATAACTATAGCTAATGGGCACAAAATGCTAAGCAAGTCCAAGTGTCTAGACTTTTCTTGGACTATGCAGACTTGTGTGTTTAAATTTAAGATAAGATTGCTGCAACTTAGTGGCTATGACCTAGTTCTTGGTATTGACTGGATGAGGCAGTACAACCCATTTTTTTTTTTTTTTTTTACTTCATCAATCTTTCCTTGTCTTTCAAGAAAGGTGATTCTTAGATTACTTTAAAAGGTATTGTGGAAGAGGGTAGCTTGAAATTGATGTTTGGCAAGCAATACAAAAGTCTTATTACTAAAGGATGAAGGCAATTGACAGCTCATATGTTCTTTCTAGGCACAACTCCCACTATCATAACATCATTTGACCTTTTTGAATCACAACAAATGTCTTTAAACCACCTTTTCTCTCTTTACTCATTTGTTTTTCAAATACCTACTACCTACCTTCTGCTAGACCATTTGACCATGATATTCCACTTAAAAAAAAACTCTAAACCTATGAATTTGAGATTATACATTTATCCCTATTTCCAAATGACTAAAATTGAGAACCAAGTTGCTGCCTTGCTTAAGTCCTCTATAATATAGCCTAACAATAGCCTATTTGCTTCTCTAGTCCTATTGGTTAAGAATAATGATAGGACTTGGAGATTTTGCATAGATTACAGACTCCTAAACTCACTCACCATAAAGGATAAATTTCCTATTCCAATTGTGGAGGATTTATTGGATGAGTTACATGGAGTCACAGTCTTTTCTAAGGTGGATTTGAGGACTGGTTATCACCATATTCGAATGAAGCTTGAGGATACTTATAAGACAACATTCAGAACACATACTGGCCATTATGAATTTAAGGTGATGCCATTTGGTCTCACCAATGCTCCAACCACTATCCAAGCCTTAATGAACCACATATTTGCTCTCTACCCCATAAAATTTATTCTAGTCTTCTTTAATGACATTTTGATTTACTGTCACACTTGGGAACAACACTTGATCCATTTGGAGATCACCTTTCAGATTTTGTCCACCAACCAACTTTATGTTAAACACACTAAGTGTGCATTTGGTGAGAAGCAGATTGAGTATTTAGGCCACCTTATTGATGTTAGTAGTGCTAGTACATATCCTCAAAAGATAAAAGCTATGGTTACTTGGACTAAACCAACTATTGTCAAATCTCTTAGGGGATTTTTGGGCCTCACTAGTTATTACAGGAAGTTTATAAAAGGGTATGGTGTTTTCAGCAAGCCTTTGACAGAGATGCTCTAAAAGGATCATTTTTGTTGGTCTCCTACAACCGAGAAAGCCTTTGCTACTTTGAAACAAATCATGTGCGATGCTCCAGTGTTAGCTTTACTATACTTTATTCAGCATTTTGTTTTGGAAATAAATAAGTCCAACAAGAGTATTGGTGTTGTCCTTATGCAAGGTGGAATACCATTGGCCTTCATTAGCAGAGCATTCAATCTAAAGATTCAAACACTACTTATGTATGAAAATGAGTTAATGACCATAATTTTTGCAGTGACAAAATAGAGACACTACCTTGAAAACACCCATTTTGTTATAAAAATAGATCATGGAAGTATAAAGTTTCTTCTCCAATAGAGGTTGGACACTTATGTCCAGCAAAAAGGCATAACCAAGCTATTTGGCTTAGATTACAGTATACAATACAAGAAAGGGTAGGGTTGTTGATGCTCTTTCATGAAGAATTACAAAGGATGGTGAGTTGCTTATATACACAGGTAAGGTTGATTCAACAGTTTACTCTCAGCTTGTTTTAGTAGCTTCTTCTGTTCAACAACAAGCAGCCCCACTTTAGACTGTATCAGTAACTACTAGCTTTGTTGTCTCTACTGCCATTCCTTTGTGGATACAAGAAGTTTAAAATAGTTATGTTAATGATTCCACTGCCAATGAACTCATCTCTATCTTGTCAATTAGTCCTTAACGTAAAGTTCATAATTCCTATAATCATGGGATGTTGAAGTTCAAAGGAAGACTCTATATAGGTAATGATACCTCACCAAGGCAGAAATTACTTCATGCTAGTCATGATTCATTTGGAGGACATGTTGGAATTAGAGGGACTTATGAAAGAGTTAAAAGGCACTTTCTACTGGTTAGGGTTAAAGCAAGATATTGTGAAGTGGATTCAACAATGTGACATTTGTCACTGGTGCAAAGTGGAAATTATTGCATACCCATGCTTATTACATCCTTTGCCTGTATCTGACCAAGAATGGTCCCACATCTCAATGGACTTCATTGAGAAGCTTCCTAAGTCTTTTCAGAAGGACAGTATTCTGGTGGTGGTGGATAGACTCACCAAGTATGCACATTTTTTGGCTCTTACATACCCATTCATTGCTACAAAAGTAGCTTCTCTCTTCCTATGCAATATCTATAAATTACATGGTCTTCCACACACTATTATTTTTTACAAGGACAATCTGTTCACAAGTCAATTTTGGTAGGAATTATTCAAATCCTTAGGGGTTTAGTTGCATCACAGAACAGCATACCATCCTCAAGCGGATGGTCAAACTGAGAGAGTCAACAAATGTTTGGAGACTTATCTCAGGTGCATGGCATTCCAAAAACTAGGTTTGTGGTGCAAATGGTTGCCTTTAGCTGAGTACTAGCATAATCCTTCTTTTCATAGCAGTTTAGGGTTCGCTCCATTTCAAGCTCTCTATGGTTATTCACCCCTACATTTCTATAATACAATTGACCACATTTCTACTGTGGTTGGAGTGGAGAATATGCTACAAGAAAGAACCCATATGACACATCTACTTAAACAAAACCTCTTGGCAGCCCAACACCACATGAAATAAAATGCTGACAAGCATAGTGTGGATAAAACATTTCAAGTTGGAAATTGGATGTATCTTAAAATTCAAATGTACAAACAAAGCTCCTTAGTCTTGAGGAAGTCGCTGAAGCTCTGTGCAAAATATTATGGACCCTTTGAAATCATAGAAAAAATTAGAGCAATAGCTTATAGACTACAACTCCCTCCTTCTGCTCAAATACATAATGTGTTTCATGTTAGTTTGCTTAAGAAGTTATTGGGAGTCAAGACTATAGTGCAACCTGCTTTGCCTACTATTGCTGCCACTAGTGAACCCTTGGTTGAACCTTTGACAGTCTTGAACAAACGAACCATTACAAGGAACAACATTGTGGTGTAACAACTTCTTATCCAGTGGGTCAACATGACTTCTGCAGAGGCAACCTAGGAATATACTTCTTTCATTTCATTTCAATTTCCTTCACTCATCCTTAAGGACAATGATATTTTTAATAGGGAGAGTATTGTCACAGACCTTTGACCTTAGCCTAGCTCAGTAGATTGTTTAGCTTAATAACTATCATTGTTGACAACTAAATTAGTTAGTTTCTCTAACATATGGTTGTTTAATCTGTTAGACATTTGGTTGCTTGATAGTTAAATAGGGTCATGAACTATACAAAAGATTCATTCAGTAAATAATCAATAAACTCCTCCTTTCTCTCTTCTGTAATTTTCTTTATTTCTCTCTTATTTCTTCTATTCTTCCTATTCCTTTCCTCTGATTATGTTCTTGTTCTTAACCATTGATTTGCTGTTATGACTAATAATCATAACAGTCTATTATGGAGTTTCAAAAATTTTACTAAAAAAAATGTATAAATAAATCACATAATTTATATATTTGTCACTTAAAAATGATTTTTAAAACAAATTATTAATAAGATAAACATAGGAAAAATCCTAATTAAGCCATCAATTAATCATATTATATATTAAGTCAAAGTCACAAACAAATAATATATGACTTAAATGAAAGCAAATAGTGGTATAATTGAACGTTTTAGATCTGCATAAACTTTCCTATATAAACAATTGTATACTATATAAGAATACCTAAAATTATTACATGAAAAATTAAACTTTGGTTAATAGCGCTATTATATATAATATAATATTAAAGCTTTAATTAATTGCATGAATTATATAAAACACAATAATATAACGAAAAATATATATATATATTTTATAAAAAAAAGTATGACTAACAATCTGCTTAAAATTATGTACATTTTTTAACATAAACTTAAATTAGATATAGAGATACACAAAGCTTGAAATAAATAATTCAAGCAAATTAATTTTCTATATTAATAAAAACCAAAAATTTATAGCACAAATTAAAAAAAAAAAAAGAAACTATGATCGTAATTAATACCAAACTTCTCCAATGATTTTATATAGCTAATAATGCACACACACACAGAGGTTCTCTTTCCACACCCCTTTTGATATATTTGATATAACTAATAATTAAGATTTTATGATTTTATACCAAAAGAATAATAGAGTTACTATTGTAGTTAATATTACGGTAATTCCAAAAAAATATTTACATAATAATGCAGTGAAGAACCACATACTTATAATATTTAGAGACAGACCTAAGTTTAGGTAGAAAAAAGACACATCTAAATTTAAATAAAGTGTTTCTCTTAATTTTTTAAAATTTTTTATGATAAAATTATTATTTAGTCCATCCAAATAATATCAAACCGACCTTGTTTGGAATCTTATATATTCATCTCTTTGGTGTTTCTTGAGCTTTAGACGGTAACCTGCTCAAATATCTGCTTTTAAAAACCATTTTGATAGAATTTTTTCATTTAATTATTTTAAAATTTAGATTAGTTTTTTTATATTAATTTAATAAAAAATATTTAAAATATTTTTATTAATTGATACGAGTATCTTTATCCAAAATTCAATTTATAGTCATTGACTTTTGATTATGGAGTAAATTAATAAGAGTGTTTTAGAAAAAAGTGGTAAAAATTAATGATAATAATTAAAAAATTAACTTTCTTAATCCTCGTGTTTTTACAAATTGATCTACTAAAGTGGAAAGGAGGGAGTAATATATAGAAATGGTTATTCTTTCATCCAAACCAGAATAAACAACTTATTTATTTATTTATTTATTTTATTAGGATGTTGACCTCTTAATATAAAAATAGGTTGTTTAACCTTTTAAATTAGCTCTTAAATCTCGGATGATAACGGATCGCAAATTATCTGATTTGAACTGTATATTTAAACTATTTATAAACAGAGATATAAATTTTTTAAATATTTGATTTATATTCGAACTGAATTGATTCAATTAATATGAAGTGATTTGAGTTCGGAAATTAATAATATATATATATATATAAATATAACCCTAAATTTATATACACTATATAAATATAATAATAAACATAAACCTAATTTATAATTTATAATTTTTATTTTGAACAATTAGATATTAGGGTAGAATATGGATGTATATTATAATGTTGTTTAGTTGAGTATTTGAGTTAATGTTATTTAGTTCATTGATTAAATTAAGTTATTCAATTTAAATTTAAGATTATATATTTTATTTTTTAAAAATTCGATAATTATAATTGATTTATAATAAATTAATTATGATTTATTTGGATACATTTTAATTTAATAATTTTTATATTGAAGATTTTAATTTAATAATTCTGGTCTGTTATAAATTAATTTTGGTTTGGATGAACAATTCTCATATTTAATTTTAATTTTATATAAAAAAATTAAAAAATTGAACCAAACCAAATTGATAGGTCTGATTTAAAATAACTAAAAACTAAATCAAACTGATTCTATCGGTTCGGTTCTATTCGGATATTTGATAAAACAGTTTAGTTCGGTTTCTTCATTTTGAAATCTCCGAAAATTCAATTTCATTCAAAAATTTTCCAATCCTCAAACCGAACCAAACCATCCACAACCCTACTCAAATCTATACTTAAACAACATATTTCAAATGCACTTTTTATTAAATCTCTATAATATGTTAGCAACACATGCATTAATTAATTAAACTCTATAATATCCTTTGATAATCGAATAAAATAAGGCAACATTGGTCGATACTGCTATCTAAATGCAATAAAAAAAACAATTGGATTCTCTTATAAAATGGTGTATCTAACTTTTATTATACAATTTTTTATTTATTGATAGTAATTTTTAATAAATTAAAAAATGTCATGTTTGTTATGTAGAGACTTAGAGTTAAAGAACTTACATTAAAAATAAATTTATGAAAATTTAATATTAATTAATATAATATTTAAATTTCATCATCTTTTTAGTCTTTTATTGGTAATTTTTTTTAATGTTTTGTTATGTCTAACCTTATTTATCAATAAAGTTTTACTCAAATATCATTTAATTAATTATGATATAAATGTTATTTTATTACCTAAGTCAATATGATTATGCCCTAACTAGTAGCTAGAATTCAAGATTTTAATTACTTTTAGATATTGATCACCAAACTTTTGGATTGAAATGAGTGTTAATAAAAATAAAACAATTCATGCAAATTTAAAACTCAAAATGCAATTACTAAATAGATTTTGAAAGGGAAAGTGGCATGTTCATTTTAATTTATTTTTGGTGACGCATTACATTGCTCAAAATCTAACCTAAATCATACCTAAATAATATCAAATATACATCATTGTATTATGTATAGTTTTCAACAGTTGACGCCTCATATTTTACAACTACCTATCAACATCCTCTACCTTCTTTAATTTCCCTTCTTTTTTCTTAATATATATATAATTAAGAGAAGAACAAAAGAAACTAAGAAGTAACCTTCTAAGAAGCCCATATATCAATTTGGTGACGAGTAGGATAGAGATATATTGTTCTGCTTTGGGTATGGTTTTAATAGTAATTTACTTATCTATTTATTAAAAAAAAAATAGTTGTTAATTAATTAATTATAGCCTACCAAAACTTTGGATATTATATATATGTACACTTATTTTAATATTTAATTTAATGAGGTGATATTAACACTTTTCCAATATTTTTTAATATTCATTCTTCTTATTTTATTACTATTGACAATGAAAAAAAATTATTAAATTTAATTAAAAAATATGAATTCTATTTGAAAAATAAATTCCCTTTTTTATGATATAATATTGAATATGAAACTTGAAAATTTTGTAGTATTAATAAAGATGGTTTATTTTTATTTTGAGTTGCTATTAAGTTAATATTTTAAAAATATTTTAAATATATTAAAATTTTAGTTGTTTTTTATATTTTTGAATAATTAATTATATAAGTTTGATTTGAAATTCTTCAAATTATTGATGAAAATAAAAAAGTATTTAGTCAGCCAATTAAATACCCCTAAAGTCAAGCAAACTTAGGTTATCGAAATGATAAATGCAATATGGATAATAAATTCAAATTTAATCTTCTTCTTTAATATTTAAAAAAAAAATTAAGGCTCGAAGTGAAATTTATAATGTATGAAATTTAATTTTAAAAAAATGAAATTAAAATTTTTGTACTATTTTTAAATAATTTCATTTTTATCATTATATTAAAATCAATTAAGTTAACTTGATTGATAAGAGAATTTATTATTTTTTTTTGACCTAAATTTTATTTTTATAGGATCATATTATAAATAATTTTTTTTTTATTTACGAATTATCTAATTCTGACATATATGGTCTGCTTTAAAAAAAAAAAAAAAATTTAATATGATATATAAAATTTGACTCGTAATACCATCTTTTTATTAAAATAAAATCAATTCAAGTATATTTCATTTTTCCATATAATAAATTATGTGTATTTTCCATCTTAATGTCAATTTATAATGACAATAATTTTTGTATATTATTAAATTCTCTTTTATAATTGGATGGATCATGGCTGGACAAATCTAGGAATTTAAATTGAAATATGCATTGCATAGTACTTCTGTTTTATTTTATTAGAAAAATGTCTATTAAATTTTTAGCTATTCAACCACTTGAGAATTAATATATTTTTTTTTATTTGTGAATTATATTATTATTTTTATTTTTTATTCACCCAAACTAATGTTGAAAAACAAACAAATAAATATATAATATTCCCATAATTCTTTGTACAAAATTGAACACTTAACCAAAAAAAAAAAAATTTACAAAATAAATAAACTTTTCAGAAAAAAAAATAATGATAAAAAAGAGGAAAAAAAGCCGCGTGGAAAGTCCAAGATCGAACGGCTGTTGACTCAGGCAAGTGTAATTCCTTGCTGTTTGCTATAATGAAATAGAAGTATACAAAAGAGAAATTACATGATGACATGCTTCTTGGACGTCCACGTGTCACTCAATTAGCAAAAAAAATTATTGTTGTCCATCACCGACGCTCTTTTTGAGCGTGAATCACACTCAACTTAGCATTAACTAATGATAATTATTATTAATTAATTAATTAATAATTGATAAAGTTTAATAGACAATATTTCTCGCGTCCGGAGCTTCATATCAACAAGTTTGGACTTTGGACTATAAATTATTTGTGTCAACTGCTTACCCAAATTAAATTTAGATTTATGTTTAATTAAAAATAATTTTTGTTTTATTTTTCATTAAGATGTGGATTAAATATAAAATATAAATGTACCATCAATTTTAATAGAGTTATATGTGACACGTGGGATTATCAGCTAACTAATAGAGTAACTAATTCTAGTTGTAAATAACAAACTTCTATTTTCTTTATTAAGCTAGTTAGTTGCTTTTTATACTAATATATAAACAGATCAATCAATGAAGGAATACAGAGTTTTTCATTTCCAAATTCAGTTTCTTATCATGGTATCAGAGCAATAGAATTCTGAATTTTTTTCTTGGCAGCCAAATACTCATTTTCTTCTTTTTTCTTTGTGCATTTTTCTTGTCATTCGATTTTAGGAATGACAGGTACTACTAGAGCTGAAGATCTTCCTTCTAGTCCATATTATCTACATGTTAATGAAAACTCTAGCCTAATTCTAGTTTCTCCAGTTCTATATGGTTCCAATCATTATCCTTGGGCTTGAGCCATGAAAATGGCCCTCTTGTCAAAGAATAAACTCAAGTTTGTTGATGGAAGCGTTCCAATGCCATCAAAAACAGATCCGACCTATCAAGCCTGGGAACGATGTAACACGATGATTTTGTCATGGCTAATTCATGTAGTTTCTCCATCAATTGCTCAAAGCATAATTTGGTTCAACACAACAATTGATTTGTGGAAGGATTTGTATGATTGATTTTCTCATGGTGATTCATTTAGAATTTCTAATCTCTAGGAAGAAATTTTTGCTTGCAAACAAGGTAATAATTCTGTTTCAGATTACTATACTCAATTGAAGATTTTTTGGGATGAATTTGTTAATCTGAGACTAGTACCTAATTGCTCATGTAGTCCACAATGCACTTGTAATACTCTCAGTACTATAAGAAGTTATCAACAAAATGATTATGTCATTCGTTTTCTAAAGGGTTTGAATGATTCCTATTCACATGTAAGATCACAAATCATGTTAATGGAGCCTTTACCTCTTATAAATAAAGCCTTCTCTTTAGTAACACAGCAAGAGAGACAATTTCATTCTGAGTCATTAGTTGATAATACTGCTACCATTGATGCTACTGCACTTGCTGTTAAGGGAGGTTATACTCCACGTAGCACCACTAATAATGATAACAGGAGAAACAATAGCTCTAATAGCTACTCTTATAGAAATACTGGTAGTACTTATGACAATAGAAGAAATAATAACAGTTATGGTCAGTATGGCTCTAATTCCAGAAGACCAACTTGTACACATTGTGGGTGGGAAGGTCACACTATTGACATATGCTTTAAGAAGCATGGGTATCCGCTTGGATATGTTCCAAAATATAGACAGAATAGTGCTTCTACATCTGCAGTTGGTTCAACCAATCAAATCCAACTAGCAACTCAGAATTCAGAAGTTATTCCTCGGTCACAACACTTTCAGCACTGTCAAGCTTCTAAAAATTTAATTCCACTAGCTCATGACACTTCTCGTTCCAAACTTGCAGAAATGTCACTTACACAAGAACAATTTCATAAACTTCTCACTCTTATTGATAGTCCGACTACCTCTTCTTCTTCAAATTCTCAAGTCAACTTAGTCACTTTTGTTCATTCTATATCAGACATGTCAGGTATATCTTCCTATTTTTTTGTTTCTATTAAACAACATCAGCTTTGGATTGTTGATACAGGGGCAACAGATCACATTATCTGTTCTCTTAGTCTTTTTCAATCTTATAAACCAATTTCCAATGTTTTTGTCAAGTTGCCAAATGATGAGTTACTTCCTGTCACACACACTGGTACTGTCATTCTGACATCTTCTCTCACTCTTTTTAACGTTTTTTATGTTCCAGCTTTTTCATTCAACTTGATTTCTGTTTCTCAACTCACAACTCATTCTTCATGTACTTTGTTATTCAAAGCTGACTACTGTTTTATCCAGGACCAATGTTGGAGGATGATTGGTTTGGCTAAGAAGGACAACAAGCTTTATCAACTTGATCAATCTTGCAAGTATACTCATTTTACACCTTCAATTCAACCTCAAGCAAATAATACTGTTTTACTTTCTAGTACAGCTTGTAATCCAAATAAACTGTGGCATCTCAGATTTGGACATGTTTTTAATAGTCGATTACAACTATTACATAAACTTGATTCATCAATTCCTTATCATTTTTCTTCTCCATGTGATGTTTGTCACTTTGCTAAACAAAAACGTCTTTCTTTTCCTACTAGCATCACAACTACAGAGGCTTGTTTTGACCTCATTCATATTGATATATGGGAACCAATGGCAGTTCCTTCCTTATATAGTCATTCTTATTTTCTCGCCATTGTTGATGATCATAGTAGATGTAC
>CANXYC010224943.1:0-43681 GCA_948193065.1 Aleurites moluccanus | reverse complement strand
TGAGATAGTATTTCAGAATGAACAGTGTTTTATGAATGATGGATATATATATATGCATAGATATGTCATATGTATCAGATGATGGATAAGTTTTATTCCGCTGCGATAAATATATATGTATATTGTGAATGTGATTGATACGGGTTCTACGGGTGCCGGTCGCCATTGGCATCTCCCGTGCCCTAGGACCGTTGCGATCCGACTACGGGAACGGGTCGTGACAAATAATAACATGGCTAATCCACGACTCACTATGAAAAAATATGCAAGACCAATTATTAGGATTGTCATGTCTTGCATAAGACTTGGAAAAGCAGCTAGAAATTATGAGCTGAAAAATATACACTATAGCATGCTTCCATTTTTTTTTATGGCATAGCTATTGAAGATCTACTTAACTTTATTAGAGATTTTTATATCACTATTCAGACTTTTCCTTTACAGGGTATACATGAAAATCAATTAAGAATGAGATATTTTCCATACACATTATAAGATAGAGCCAAATCTTGACTAATGATTTTAGTACCTAATTCTTTAAATATTTGAGAAGAAGTCTATAATAAATTTATGACGTAATTTTATTCTCATCAAAAGACTTCTGAATTAAGAACTAAAATTGCTACTTTATCTCAAATGGAGGGAGAGCCATTTTATGAAGCATGAGAACGCTTCAAAATGCTTCAATTCAACGTCCACATTATTCATATTCTTTATAATTGCTTAACCAATTCTTTTATGATGGCTTGACTCAATAAAGTCATTTTATTGTTGATAATGTTGCAGGTGGAGCAATGGAAGAAAAGACACCAGATGAGACCTGTGAATAATTTGAAATGTTGGAAGCTAATTCTCAATAAAAGAGTATAAGAGGTAGAAGAGCTAGAGTCAATAAACTTGGGATAAACCAAGAAATATTGAAGCAAATATCAGAGTTGAAGTTGACTAAACAAGTGCAAATCTTGAAGGCAAAGGGAACTCAAACTTCCCAAAATAATGAGGTATGTGGAGTTCGTAGTACTTTTGATCATGGTGCTAATATTTATTCTTTATCCTACCATTCTTTTTCAGGTGAAGAAAAGCAATTAAATGCCATAGGTGATTTCCGAGCTGGGGGACAAAATAACCCTTTACTCAAATACTTATAACCCAGAATGGAGGAATCACCCAAAATTTTCATGATAAAACAATAATTAATAAGGATAAATGCAACAAAAATCACAACCACAATTTTAGAATCTTCAGAGGCCTAATCAATTTCAAGGCTAATCCTCTAATCAGAATCCATTCAAAACCTCCCCATTGGAGGAAATTATGAATGCCTTCATTAAGGCAACGATGTAAACAAAAAAAGAGAATAACAAGAGGTTTGATTCTTTAAAAGCCTTTGTTAGAAGATTGAAAATACAAGTGGGACAATTGGCTTCTCAAATGCAAATCCATCAAAAGGGTAAATTTTCAAGCCAACCGGAGCAATCCAAAGCAATTATCACCATTCCACTTGATGAGAAAGAGGATGTTAATATCTCCTATAGTGATGAAAAATAAGAGGTGGTTTGTGTAGCCTCTAATAAGAATGAAAAAGAGGAGGTTGTATGTAGTGCTTCCATTGATGAGAAAAATAAGGAAGTCATAATTGAAGCTTCTAATATTGATTTGAAAAATAGGGAAGTTGTATGTGTTGCTTCCCTTGAAAAAGAAAGAAAAAAGGAAGCTATGTGTAAAAATTCTATTGAAATTGAAAAAATAAAAAAAAATATGGGGAAACAAAGGTTTCAAAAGAAAAAGAATTGAAAAAGAAAGAAGAGGAAGCAAATAAAATAAAAGAAAAAGAAGAAAAAAATACTTCCTTTGAAAATAAAAATAAAAATGATAGATGGAGAAAAGTAGAAGTTGTGGGTGATGCTTCTAAAATGAGAACTCAAATTTCAACACCCTTGGGAGGCTTACATAAAGTTAAAAATCCTTACAAGCCTCTAAGTCTAAGGATTAATGAACAAAATCCAATTCAAGGTAAAATAGTTTCTCCTGTTGATAATAAAACTAAGAAAATTTTGTCTTATGATGAACCTTGCAAGTGTAAATAACCTTATAAGAAAATATTACAAGAATTGAAGAAAGAAAAAAGAAAACTTGAACAGTAAAAAAAAGAATGAAAGTTTCTGAAAAGATAAATTTGATCCTCCAACAGAAGCTACCTCTAAAGCTTAAAGATCTAGGTAGATTTATGGTTAATATTTACTTTGGTAAGGATAAAGATACTAATGGAATGCTTAATTTAGGATCTTGCATTAATTTGATCTCTTACTCAATGTATGACAAACTTGTTCTTGGACCTTTAAAACCTGTTAAACAATATTTGTAGTTAGCCAATGGATCCGCAAGACATCTTGATGGTGTTCTTGAGGATAGTATTGTTATTAGGTGGATTAATGGTTTTAGCTAATTTTGTTATCATGAAATTTAAGGAGATTCATATAGAGAAACAAGTGATGCTTCTTGGTAGACCATTTATGGTTACCACAAATACTTTAATTGATGTTAAAAAAAAGGACTATGATGATGATAATTTTCAATGAAAGTTGCATATTTTTTATGGATAAATAAGCATTGGAAGTGGGGATCTCAAAGGAAATTAAAATGCTAACTCATGGGGGAGTTAAAAGGTTCAAATTTCAGTGAACCTTATCAAATATCAAGCTAATCATGTTAAAGAAACACTGGTAGAAGGTAATCCACTAATACTTTCATTTTATTATTTTTATGATTTTTGGATAATTTTTAGAATTTATTTTTCATTTTTTTAGTTAGTTTTCTTAATTTATTTTAGGTGGTCTAAGATTCATTTTTGCCAAGCATTTGATCTTGTATGAATAAATTAAAAAAGGGAGTTGAATTTTGAATATATATATATATATATATATATATAAGAGAAAATATGAAATAAAAAAGAAATAACATATAATAAAAAAGGGCATTACACCCATGTAGGATCAAAGCACACGTTTATTAGGCTACTAGCATTTCAACACCCTTGTACTAAAAATCACACGGGTGTGCTTGACTTATAAGTTATGTAGATAAATATGAAAATGCAGTATTTTGAACATTACAAGCATGTAGGTATTAGTAGGAGGTGTTCAAATGCAGACATTCAGCCACGACCATGTGCATGCTGGTACACGAGTGTGTTAAAAAGTATACAGGTGAGCTTAAATTGAAAGTATATAGACAAAGATAACTAACACCAGTGTTTTGATATCTCATATTATAAGTGTGTAGGAATTGGTACGGGGGCATCAAATCTCAAGTATTGAAACAAGGGCGTGTTCGTATGCTTTCACAGACATGTTTACCTTTCCTTATCAAACTCTGAATAATATTTTCTCGAGATTTTTTATATTCTTACTTCCTATTTTGATTTGTCCTGCTTTAATTTTGATTCATACTCTATAAGTAATATGCTTAAGGGTTTATTTTGAGTTATTCACATGGAGAATTAAAATTGCAGATAAATTGATATTGTGTATATATCCCTCTTTATATACAACTCTTCTTTTCTCTCTATGCATTTGCTGTGACTTTCGAATCCACTCTAATGGCACCTAAAGCTAAAAGGAATTTAATGAATAACTGTGAACTAAAACCCAGGCCTATAAAGAATGAGTAGTATGACAAATAATGCAAATGGGCTTTTTCCCTGACATATTTCTGGATTATGTGAGTTTGACAGTTTTAGGGGAGAAGGAAAGATGCAAGCAATTGATATAGTTCATGGGATGGGACAAGGTCAATGCCCTGCAAGTTCTAGTTTTTGAAGGCCTAACTATTTAGTTCCTTATGTCCTACAAGGAGAAAGAAAACAACTTAATTAGATTCACCCTACTTGGAAAAAGGTACATAATCTCTGTTACTGAACTTAATGATATACTGGATTTTCCAAATGAGGGGTACACTAATATACCTCATGATTGGATCTAAAATGGGGCTTGAAACTTGTTAATCAGTGGAGATAAATTTAACTCTGACCTTGCTAGAGATACCCTTTTCATTGATCCATTGCTGCATTTAATTCATAGGTTTATGGCCTATTGTCTATTTGGAAGAGGGTATAGCCATGACAAGGTAACTAGGGCTGATTTGTTTATTATTTAGTGTATGACTATTGGTTAGAGGATTAACATCAAGCATTGGATGATGACCCATTTTTTAGTTGATACTATAGCAAGAGGATACATTGGCATAAAGGATATTATCACCATAATAGTTGATGCTTTGATTAGGGATTTCAATAGCTCTAGAAGCACAATAAAAAAATCAATAATGGCAATATTTTTTATGTCCAATATATGATGAATATGGGCTTAGATTACAAAGATGATTTGAGATATGAATGGCTCAAAACCCTTGATCAAGGGTAACCACCCCCTAAGAGAGTTAAAGTTGAATCATCCAAAGAGAAAGAAGCAAATGGATCTAGCAGTAATAGTACAATAGGGACCCATTTCGACCAAGCTAGTACTATAGCGAGGATAGATGCATTTGACGTGAGGGTGATGGAGTCCTTAGATATGGTCATACAACTACTTCACAAGGATTAAAGTAGATCTCTATTACCCTAGTGCTTACAAACTTTAAGTCCTATAACCTTCTACTCCTTACCCTAGGACTTAGAAATCTTGAGTCCTAAAACTTAAGCCCTAAACATATATGGACCTAAACTTTTGAGCCCTAAACAGACATGGACTTGAACCTTTAAGCCCTAAACATAAATGACCTTCACCAAAAACCTAAGCAGAGATGGTCCACACTCCCAAGTACAAAAAGAAGTTACTAAGCCATTACCTAGTCCACAAGCAGTGAACCTGACCCATTAAACCAAACCGACCTGCTATCTTACTAAATAAATCGACCAAAACTAACCTTTTCCCTTTCCTTTCATGCAAGGTACTAATGATTGACTTACCCAAAACTGAAGTTTAAACGGAGCTTGAAACCATGAACACACTCCTCACCAACCTCCTCAAAAGGCAAGAGGACACTTTCCAAGCTGCATAAAAGCCCAACAGAATCGCTTCATTGAGATGAACCTCTAGTTCACTGAAAATATGAACCAACAGTGCTAATCCATTCTCCAGGAGATAAAAACTATGCTAGACTCACTCCTAGCTACCAAGTCATCTAACCTGAAGGCCAGTGCCTCTACCTCAAAACTTCCCATTGTTGATCTAACAAACAATAGTTCGACCCCAAGGTAAACTATTACTAATCATCTCTTCTAAAAAGGAGATGACCAAGCTGCATCTGAAACTAAAAAACTCATGGAAAAGTTTAAAGCCATGGAAAGAGTTCTCAAAAACATCAAAAAGCATGAGGACTTGATTGATGTTGATTCTCTCATACTCTTTCCCAATACAAGGGTCCCACCAAAGTTCAAGATGCCATCCATGGACAAGTTTGGTGGAACCACCTGCCCCAAGACTCACCTTAAGATATATGTGGGGGCAATGAATTCTCTTAGGGTAGACAATGAACTCCTTGCTTAATTATTCCAACAATCCCTTACTGAAGCTGCAATGAGATGGTTTGTGGACTTAGACATTAATTTCAAAAAATCATGGGATACCATTTACAATACTTTTGTGAAACAATACAACTACAACATTGAAGTGGACATTACAAGGAGAGATCTTGAAACCACTAAACAACAATAAAGGGAATTTTTTTCCACTTTTCTTACTAGGTAGGGGGGAAAAGCTGCCCAAATGACGAATAGACCCACCAAGCAGGAGCATATTGATATCATTATCAAGAACCTTCTCCCAATGTATCAAACCCATCTCGAGACTTAATATCTCCTAAACTTTTAAAGCTCTCATTGCCAACATCTAAGATTGAAGATCTGATCCAAAGTGAGCAACTCAAGCATGAAACTTCGAAATCTTCAAGGTTTAAAAGAAACACTAACTACTATCCCAATTCAAATAACTCCATTAATAAAAAAAAGGTGGGGAAGTAGTTGTTTTGTCCAACCATCCTCCCATGGGACTTGAAAGGAGGTCTTTCATTGGCTTGGGCATACCTTTGGGTATGGTGTTTAGAAAGGCATTGGAATCCAAACTGATCATACCCTTAGAGCCGAGGGCACCACTGAACACTTTATCTAAGGCTAGACTGTGAATGAGTACTATGAATATTACCAACACCATGGGCATAAAACTAATATGTACAAAAACTTAAGGCATAAAATCCAAGATCTAATTGACAATAGAGACATTCTACCTCCACGGCCCAATCCCAACATCTTAAGCAATCCATTTCCAAACCATTCAGTCCTGATCAATTGCATCCACTCCTCCAAAACCAGAATATGATCCTATCTCTGTGATTCGATCATGTAAAGGCCATTGTTGTGTGTTATATCTTAATGACTTTGTGGATGATCTCAATGTTATAACCCGAAGTGGAAGAAGACAGAAGAATATCCCATTCAAACCATTTTTCACTACAAAATTGGCAATATGAGAAGATAACCTACCTTGATGAAGCTGAGCTAGAGTCATCCGAGTTTGAAATGGAGTCCAAGTCATTTGAGTCATTGTTTTCCCTTCTTAGTTTTGAGTTTGCAAAAGTCCTTTTCTATCTTTCATTTTACTTTGATGTAACACATGATGATGGGACTTTTGCTCATAATAAAATGCTTACCTTTTCCTCTTATTTTTCCTTTGTCAGAATTTCCATTTTTTACATCCAATCAAAATGAGACATTAAAAAATGAAATAAATGAAATAAAAAAATAAAAAAAATAAAGAAGAATCAATTAATTTTGGCACAAAAGATGATCCAAAATTCATATCATGACTCGTTGTCCCAAAAGATTATAGAATTCAAAGACTGTTTTGCATAGAAACATAATGATATAACAGAAATTGATCCAAGCATTGCAACTCACAAGATTCCAACTTAATAGCATGTAAGGCCTGTTAAGCAAAATATTGAGAAGGAAGAAGTTGCCTAGCTGCTAAAGAACAAGTTCACTGAATCAATCACAGGGAGGGAAAAATGAGTGCAGATGGCTTGCACTTTCTAGAAAGAAGTAGTTAATCTATTTCAAGAGGAAAAGATCTAGCACCACATATCTTCAACTTACCAAACAAACAGGGGCAGTTCAAGTAGCAAACAAGACTCTCAAGACCATTATGCAAAAGATGATCACTGACCACATGAATTGGTGAGAACATCTTCCATATGCATTATATCATACCTCAATTCGCACTCCAACCAGGGCAACTCCCTATTTTCTTAGTTAGTGAGTAATGTAAATAAAACTGTGAGGACCTGATTCTCTAAAAAAAAAATTAATTATGCAAGAAATATAAACGAAGATACATAGGCAACCCATTATAGGTACGATCCAAATCATAAAATTATCATTTTTTATACTAAGATTAATTGACTCTTGCTCGTTAAGTTGAAAACCTAAATAAGGCAGCTTAGGCAAAAATTAGAGTAGCTCAGCTAGTCGAAAATCTGAAAGGGCAGCTCGGGCAAAAATTAGAGTAATAAAAGGAAAAGAAAAAAAAAAGAAAAAAGAAAAAGAAAAAAAAAATGTCTGATTTTGGTTATCCTTGATCTGACAAGAATTCAAAAGGCATAAGCCATAAGTCATCATCCCATTCATCATGGATTCTGGTCTCGTCTCAATGCAAATCATGCAAGTCAAATTTCTGTCTCGTTCATTTCCATTCAAAAGTCAATGTCATAAGTAAAAAAATAAGCTCCCATCTCATTTTATTATAAAGTCCAATCTAGAGTAAAAAAATATCCAAGTCAAAATAAAAAACCTATCAAATCCTAGGTGGACAGAAGCAAAGCAAAAGCAAAAATCCTAATTACAAGTCTTCCTCCTCTTAGGATGGATATCTCTGTCATCATCTGAGTCATCATCAGCTTGTTTTTTTTTCCAAGTACTTTATCAGAAGCTCTATCTACAGCCATCATCTCCACACCTCTAGGGTCAATAGTCTTTTTGTCTGTCTCTTTCACTTCTGTCACTCCTTCAACTGATGCCCTTGTAGTAGTCATAGCTCTATCATATATCTTTATCCTTGCCTCTAGCTCTTTTATTAAGATGGACCGCTTGACCTTCTCAAATTGGCAAAATTAAAGTGATAAACCAAGTATCATACCCCTCTAGCTTATCTAATAAACCAGCTAGTCTGACAAAGCATATGGGTCGCCTTTAGCCATTCATTGTGGTCTAAGCTACTTACTAGTGATCAGTGATGTAAGAAAAATAAACCTATCTGGTGGAATACCCTGAGACTGACCCATTTGCCTCAGAAACCTAGCACCCTGATAGAAGGTGGTTAATCTCATGCCCATCAAGTACACCATTTTATAGCCAAAGCTCATTGTAATGAAAAAGCCCATTAGTCTTGCAAAACAATTGTCCAAGTTATGCTAAGCCTAATCTTACTATGGCCTTACTTGAACTGAATTGATAGGACCAATCAACCTCAAGGCTAAACCTGACCATAGCCTCTCAAAAGTAGTTTGAACCAATTTGACAGGACCAATCAACCTCAAGACTAAACCTAGCCATAGCTTCCCAAAAATAACCTTTAGGCAATATCTGACCTTAGCCTTCCAAGTTAATTTTTAAACCACACTACGTAATGCATCATACTTAACCCAAACTGAATGTGGATTCAACCAGCAACATTGATAAAACCTTACCTTTCCACTATTATTGCCAAATAGATTGCCAACTCCTTCTTAACCTCAATGACCACCAAAGTGATCTAAGTCATCATTCTCCAAAAGTGAGCCATCTCTTCAAATCACAATCCTCCCAAAAGTGGGTCATCTCTACAAAAATTTGAATCACCCTTGGAAAGCCCAAGTCAAAATAACCTCATCCTTTCAACCAAGTTCCAAGTCAAGACTAAACAGAATGCCAAAATCCTTTTAACTTGCCAAGTCATCCCTTTTCCAAAAATGGGGCATCCCACTAAAGCTTTAATCACAAATCTGATGTGTCACTTGCACCTCAACATCTTAGCAGTTTAGGTTAGCATTTCACTAGTTCAAGGTATCTAGTCCAAATAAAAAATCATTCACAATTTTTGCATGACTAGACTAGAAATATGATACACATACAAGACTCAGAGTCTCAATTTGTGTCAGTCAAAACTTATCAAACTCTTTCAATTTAGGGCAGCCTATATTATATTACATCACTCCTCCTAACTTAGGGCAACCTAAATTACATTACATCAAACTCCTCCAAATTTAGGGCAGCCTAAATTGCATTACATCAAACTCTTTCTAATTTAGGGCATCCTAAATTGCATCATATTATCTCTTTAGACTTTGGGAAATTTTCCTAAGCCACTCATCATTTCCTCGGACCTAAGTCATATTTCAACTTCAACTTTTTGAACTCATCCCAAAATCATTTTAAGCCCAAGTAACCCCTTGGAAACTAAAATCATTTTCAAAGCCCACGTAACCGTGGCAAACACAAAAATCATTTTTAAAGCTCATGCAAGCCATGAAAAATCAAAAACCATTTTCAAAGCCCATGCAAACCATGGCAAGTCAAAAGCATGTAAACCATGGCAAATAAAAAATTATTTTTCAAATCCAAAATTCTTTTCAAAGCCCACACACACCGTGGGACCTCAAAATTCAATTTTAAACCATCCTAAGGGTAGCCTTAGGATCTTTTCAAACCATCCTAAGGGTAGCCTTAAGAGTTTTTCAGACCATCCTAAAGGTAGTTTTAGGATCTTTTTAGACCATCCTAAAGGTTGCTTTAGGATCTTATCAAACCATCCTAAGGGTAGCTTTAGGATTTTATCAAACCATTCTAAGGCTAGCTTTAGGATTTTTTCAAAACCATCCTATGGATAGCTTTAGGATATTTTTAGACCATCCTATAGATAGCTTTAGGATCTTTTCAGACCATCCTAAGAGTAGCCTTAGGAGCTTTTCAAACTATCCTAAGGGTAGCTTTAGGATCTTATCAATCCTTCAAAAGGGTAGCCATAGGAACTCTTTAGACCATCCTAAAGGTAGCTTTAGGATTTTTTCCAATCATTTCAGACCATCTTAAGGGTAACTTTAGGATCTTTTTAAAACTATCCCAAGGGTAGCTTTAGGATCTTTTCAGACCATCCTAAGGATATCTTTATAATCTTATCAAACCTTTCTAAGGGTAGCCTTAGGAGCTTTTAAGTCCATCCTAAGGGTAGCTTTAGGATCTTATCAAAACTTCCCAAGGGTAGCCTTAGGAACTCTTCAGACCATCCTAAGGGTAGCTTTAGGATTTTTACCAATTATTTCAGACCATTCTATAGGTAGCTTTAAGATCTTTTTTGCTTTCCTAGGGGTAGCCTTAGGAGAATCTCTTCAGACCATTCATAGGATAACCTTAGAATATCTATACCTAATCTTATCACAAGAGCTTGTGTTCACTATCATCATGATTGCTTTTCAAGAAAAGTAACCATGATGAGGGGTAGTTGTGAACACATGATTTTGCTCCCAACCTTATTGCAATCATCATTCCACTACTTAGGAACTCTTTTTTTCAATAGCTTGAAAACAGGACCACATGCGTCAGCTAACTGGGCAATGAACTGACTGATGTACTGAAAGTGTCCTAGGAAACCCCTAATCTCCTTTTCTATTTTTGGAGCTAGCATTTCCAAAATTGCTTTTGATTTGGCTAGGTCAATCTCTATTCCCTTTTTACTGACCATGTATCCCAGGAACACTCTAGAAGATACACCAAAGAGACACTTGGCAAGGTTCAACTTCATATTGTATTGTCTAAGTCTGAGAAAGAATTTTTTTAATGCATCCAGATGCCCTTCCACCATTTCAGACTTTTATCACTATGTCATCCATATAAACTTCTACTTCTTTGTCGATCATGTCATGGAAAATGGTGGTTGCCATCTTTTGATAGGTTGTCTTTGTGTTCTTTAGGCCAAATGGCATGACCGTATAGCAGTAGGTACCCTATTCTGTGATGAAGGCTATATTTTCTTTATCAAAGGGATTGACATAAATCTGATTACAGCTTGTATACAAGTCAGTCAAAGAGACTGGCTCAAAACCTGCCATGCGGTTTACCAATAGGTCAATGTGAGGTATATGAATATCATCCGTTGGGAAAGCCTTGTTCAAATCCATGTAATCTACACACATCCTTACCTTTCCATCTTTCTTAGGTACTGGGACTATATTTGCGAACCATGATAGGTATGTGATTAGTTCAATGAACTTGTTCTTTAGTAACTTAGTAACTTCTTCCTTAATCTTTAGTGACCATTATGCCTTTAACCTTCTCAACTTCTGCTTGATAGGCTTGATGTGCTCATAAGTTGGAATTTTATAGACTATAATACTTGGGTCTACTCCAGTCATATCTTGGGTTACCATGAAAAACAGTTTTCGAAGATGCAATGTATGTGAGTTTTGGATCATCTTCTATGCTAAAATTAATTGATTCTTTATTTTCCTTTTTTATTTTATTTTCTTTTGATGTCTCATTTTGATTGGATTTATAAAAAGAAAAGTATAGCAAAGGAATATAAGAGGAAAAGGCAAATGTTTTATTATAAACAAAAGTCCCATCATCAAGGGTTACATCAAAGTTAAAAGAAAAACCAGAGAAGTCTTTTACAAACTCAGACCTAGAGAGGGAAAAACATCAACTCAGATGACTCGGACTCAGGTTTGCACTCGGCTTCATAAAAACAGGCTATCTTTTTTTAGTGCCAATTTTATGATAGGGAAAGAGTGGTTTGGATCAGCTTTGTAGGGTCTGCTTCTTCTCTGTATTCAATCATGAAAACTTGCTCAAAGAGAGTAGATTCCAAGTTTTCTTCCCAATCCTTCTCCAGCATGTAAATCCCTTTGATTATGACCACAGAAGTTCTATGGGGAAACTTAAGCTTTTGGTGGAAGGAAGAGGTATGGCTTTGAACTTATAGATCTATGGCCTTCCAAGGAGGAGGTTAAAGCAAGCTGGAACATCAATAATTTAGAAGGGGATAGGTGCAGTCACTAGTCTAATAGTCATATTATGGGTAGCTACTTTAAGAACTTCCCTTTTGGTGTTGTCATATGCCCTCACAATTTGATCAGAGGGTGTGAAAATCTTCAGTTCCCAAGCAGAAATAGCTAGACACCTTTAATGGAAACACTTTTAAAGTTGACCAGTTGCCCACTAGTACCATTGGGATTGTCTTTCCTCGATCCATGACAATTATATATAAGGCATGGTTATGGCAATCCTCCCCATTAGGCAAATCATGGTTGCTGAAATCGATAAATGTAGCCTTAATTGAGTTGGTCTAAGAAGCAACTAGGGTTTCAGGCGAGACATCGATAGGAGCTTGGCATTGGTTCAAATCCTTGCAAAGAGCTTGGACATTAGGATAGGATGATTAGATTAAGCTCCAAAAGGAAATGTTTTCCTAAGTCTTTTTTAATTGCTTTAGAACAGCATCTTCAACAAGCTCATTGATGCTTTTCAATTTTTCAACAAGTGGAGGAATGGGTTGAATTAGAGGCATATTTTGGGCAAATTGGATAGGAGGTTGATAGAACCTTCCACTTTGGGTTTTACTATTGAGCTCATCCACAAATTCATTGAGATCCAGCACACAACAATAGTCTTTATATAAGTGAATCAAAGAGATAGGATCACATTCTATATCAGAGAAGTGGATGCAATTGATTTGGACTTAGTTGTTTGGAAGTGGATTGCTTATGATATTAGGCCTGGATATCAACCAGATCTTGAATCTTGTGCCTCAAGTTCTAACATAGGTAAGTTTTGTGCCCTTTACCCTGATGGTATTCACAATACTCATTCATGTTCCATCTTTTAGGTAAAGGGTTTGGTGATTTCCCTAGCTCTAAGGGTGTGATCAATTTAGATTTAAATGCCTTTTTAAACACCATCCCCAAAGGCATACCTAAATTAGTGAAGGATCTTCTTTCAAGCTTTATGAGAGGATGGTTGGACAAAACAGCTACTTCCCCACCTTTCTTATTAGTAGAGTTGTTTGAATTAAGAAGGTTGTTAGTGTTCTTCCTAAACCTCGAGGAGTTAAAAGATTCATCTTTGAGCTGCCCACTCTAGATCAAATCCTCAATCTTAGATGTTGTGACAATGAGAGCTTTAAAAAAATCTGGGAGATATTAAGTTTGAAGATGGGTTTGATACACTGGGATGAGGTTTTTGATAATGATGTTAATATGCTCTTGCTCGGTGGGTTTATTTATCATTTGGGCAACTTTTTTCCCTCTACCTAGTAAGGAAAGTGAAAAAAGATTACCTTTATTGTTGCTTGGTGGATTCAAGATCCCTCCTTGTGATGTCTACCTCATTGTTGTAGTGGTATAGTTTTACAAAAGCATTGCAAATATCATCTCACAACTTCTTGAAATTAGTGTCTAGGTCAACAAACTATCTCATTGCAACTCCAATAAGGGATTGTTGTAACAACTGAGCAAGGAGCTCATTGTCCATGCCGAGAGGATTCATTGCCTCCACATACATCTTAAGGTGAGTCTTGGGGCAGGTGGTTCCATCAAACTTGTCTATGGATGGCATCTTGAATTTTGGTTGAACCATTGCATTGGGAAAAATTATGAGGGAATAAACATCAATCAAGTCCTCATGCCAATTAATGCTTTTGAGAATTCTTTCTATGACTTCAAACTTTTCTATGAGTTTCTTAGTTTCAGATGCAGCTTGGTCTTCCAATTCTTGGAAGAGGGGATTGGTAGCAAGAGTGACACCCGGGGCTGACCCATTATTTTTCAGATCAACTATGGGAAAGTTTGAAATGGAAGCCTTGGTTTTTGGGTTGGATGGATTGGTGGTTAGGTGTGAGTCTAGAATAGCTTTCACCTCTTGGAGAATGGACTGGCATTGTTAATTCATATTTTTAGTGAGTTGGAGGTTCATTTCAATGAAGCGATTTTATTGGGCTTCTATAGTAGCTTAGAAAGGAGGGTGGTTAGGAGTGTGTTCATTATTTCAAGCTTAGTTCCAGCTTCAGTTCTAGGTAGATCAGCCTTGATACCTTTAAAAGATAAGAACCATAGGTTAGGTCTGGTTTAACCAAGGTTTAAATGGGCTCCTTCATCTAAGATAGCATGGTCATCTTAGTTGGGTCATGAGGTAAAAGGCTTTGGGTATACATGGGCTTTGACTTATAGGTTCTTGGTCCAACTATTATGGGTGCATGAACATGGTATGGATGCATGACTATGGTATGAGAAAAAAGGTTTCATAATGAGAGTTCAAAAATATTCATTATGGTACAAAGGCCCTAAGGTCTAAGATCTAAGTTCATTACATGAGGGCTAGGAGGATTAGATAAAAGGGTACCCATAACTGTCACATCCTAAAATTGGAACATGATGGTCCTAGGATACAGGAACTGCCAAAGGCGACCGACACCTGTAGAACCCATAACCTATCCGTTTATTATCTTACTATTACTCAATTAATATTTTTTGTTCTATATTTTGTAATTCTATTACTATTCCATCTCATTTTCCATGCAATAAATATAATTAACTTCCATATAAAAATATTATACATCATTTAATACAACCCAACTATATCTAGTTACAAATCCATAGAGCTATTAAAATATTATACAAAAAAGAGTTGAAAACATTTACACTGCCAAAAATAAACTGTTGGCTCCACAGAGGAAGAGAGATTCGAAACTTGCCTACTACTCTTGACCTGAAAATATTAAACTACTATAGAGTGAGTATAAAATATTCTGTGAATTTAACATACATCATATCACATTAGGGTTGATTAATCATCAAGAAAATAAGATAATCAATTATTAGGCAATAGATTTTGCACACTAGTTGGCAGATGGGCAAAATTGGGTAACAACAGGAGTTTGTAACAAATTAATAGGTCATAAGTATGTAAATCATGTAGACATGACAGATAATGGTCCTTAACACATATAATAATATATAAATCACATGAAAATTACATAAGACAAGCCAAGCCTTATGGCTAGAATATTAGCCCTTCCAGCTAGGGTCCATGATATTCATTGTGCACAATGCTGACGGTATTCATCCACTTCCTCATCGGTAAGGTAGCTCTGTCAAATCAATATATAATAAAGCAATAGAATCATTATTTTAGGAAATTAATCAATAGGAACAAATAAGGATCAAGGTACTCATTAATAATCAAATGGTTTGCATATTACTTAATCAATTGTATATAAGCAATAAAAGCTATATTTAGAACAACAATAGGAATGGCATTCAAGTAAAGGTTGGACAACAAAGGGGTCAACGAATGTCAGTTACGTTAGTGTAATTGGCTAGCCAACGTCGCTGGCGATGATGGCATTGGCTTGGTAGGCTTATGAAAGATTCATTGAGGCATTTTATCGAACACTTGGTGTGCAACATTCCAACATCAATTTGGTAAGGTTTTGGTGGAATTTTAACAGTGCCCATATATCAAACAACAAGCTCACAGTGTGGACAATTCAATAGATAAATTAAATCTAACAAATAACTACACAAAATGGATCAAAATAGGCTGGGAAAACAAAGGAAAATCAAACAATTTTTAAAAGGAAATGGGCACCAAGGCATTTGGCCAAACATGGGATTTTTCATATGGATTCCATAATACAAAATATGATTATAGGCATGTAATATGATATATATTAAACTCACTTAAACCTTTCAATTGCCAAAACAAAGCTTGTTTCTTCAATTTCCTTCAAAGTAAGCAAAATTCACAATCTTATTCTTCCTTTGATTTTACGCCAAAACAATCACCAATTTAGCTTCTAATGGATACAATTAAACATAATCTAACTTAATTATAGATTATGGAAGCTTAAATTAGGGTTTGGTTACAAACATAACCTAATTAGAGTTTGGAATTAGGGATTTCAATCAATTTGAACAAATTAGTGTAATCAAATGCTAAACCCATCTAATTCAACATCTAAAACACCTAATTAACTTAAAAGGATGAAGAAAACATCAATTTACCTTAATATGATGGTGTGGCCGAATTCTTCAAATGAAGGATTTTTAATTTTCCTTTGATTTCTTTGATGAAATTGGATGGAATTAGGTTTATCAAAGTTGGAATTCAAGTTTTCTTTGATTTTTCTTGGAAAATTTGCATGAAATTTGGTGGAAATGGATGGTGAGTGGTTCAGCCAAGCAAGAAGAAGAAGAAGTAATTTGGTGGAAGAAATGGCTAAGTGTGGTATTTATAGGTGGTAAATTTTTGAAATTAAGTTTTCCACCCCAAAACTTTCATTATTTCTACTTTTGACCCAAATTTTCTATAACTAATTTTGTCAATTCTATTCAGTTTTAGATATTAAAGTGGGAAGTGAATAAACTTATTTTTAGATGTAGTTTAACATTATACAACCTTTGAAAAAATTATAGATCCTAGACAGGCAGTTTCCCAAAATACCCATGAAATTCCACTTATTTACAATTTTGCCATTCTATTGATTTTTCATCATTCTTAACAATTTTCCATACTTTCTTCATGTCATTAACTATCATTATTCTTAATCTCTCATTGTCCATATATCTGATAAAAATATCCTTAAATTTAATATTGTACTAATTTCTTGAAATGAATAATTACTATCGGTATTATCGGTCTGATAATTAAGAAAACTGCTTAGTAACTGTAATAAAATTTCAGAGTATTACAATAACACTAGGGCAGTGATATACCTAACCACATGTGAAACAAAGAGTTTTGTGTGGGTCCAACAGTATTACTGTCCGTTACACTTCAAAAAGATTGAAGATTGGTCGCGAGGTGGATGCTTTTACAATCTCCCAACATACTTAAAGAGAGTTGCCAGGTCAATGCTACTCGTTATCCGAAGGCTTTGATTTATGAGTGATTATGCAAAGTGATGCATGAAAATCAATAATTAAATAAAAAGACAAAACAAAAGTTACTTCAAAGAAGAGTATTTACTTTTTTTTAAAGCAATTAGTAGTCCTCTTGACTTTTAGAAAAAATTTGTCACCAGCAAAGTCACCAACTGTGAGGCCCACTCGAGCACTGAGATACTCTTTCGATGTGATTTTCCACGCATTAAAGATAAATTTTTCCTTACATTTGCAAATCATTTCTTTAACCTTTTATTTTGAAAATTTTGTAGAGTCGCCACCTTTATTTTTAAGGGAAAAGAAAGAAAAACCCAATTTGACTCCAATTTTAACTCAAAGATAAAAATCACTAGATCTTCAGACAAAGACTGAGTTTGGAGACTAGGTTTTCGATTTTAAGTAACTCTCATTTTGGCTTTCCATTTAATGATTGATTTATGAAAAAGTGATTTCATGAACAAGTTATAAGATGGTATTTATAAGATGCATGAATAAAGTAATTTATAAAATAAATAATATCCAAATAGAAAGCAATAAGGTAAAGAAACTTAATTAAGTACAGTCAAAACCACATGTTCCTTAAAATTACATAAGAGTTATAGACAATAACTTAGGAAAAAGATGGGTTTTTGGTGTTTTTGGATTTGAAACTATGGAATAGCTTACCTGCGTATCCCTTTGAATGGGAATCTAAATCCACGCAATTCTTCCTTTTTGAAAAGGAGTTAGGTTTGATTTTAAGAAAAGTCTTATTTTACATCTCCCATCATGTTTTGTTTCATTAATTGATGCTTTACCAAGTTAAAGAAAGGTAGAAGAATAGAGATGCAATTAATTGGGAGTTTAGAATATGATACCTTACTTCACGACTTGGGCAGAGGGCATCTTAGAGTTCTTTTGGATCAAAGTTTCACTTTTGTCAAGGTAATAAAACCAGTTCGAAGGTCAAATTATTTGTCAAATTTTAATTACCAAATTGAATTGATTAGTTAAATTAACACAAAAGTGATGCTAAATTTACTCGAAGAGAGATCAATTTAGGTCTTTTGTTCCTCCAACTCAAAGTGAGTTGAAGAAATCAATTCGAAATCAAAGAGAATTGAACCACTTATGATAAAGAAAGCTGAATAAAGAGGGAGAAGAGAGAGCCAACTAAGGAAAAATCTATTTAGTTGTTCTAGTGTAATTTTTGGAGTGTATTGGAGCCTCTATTTATAAGGAAAAGGCTTGAGTCAGGTAGGATGAAATGACGATGTGGGATTTAGAAAACCCGGTGAGATCACTTGGCGAACTAGGGCTGAAACTTAGTGGTTTTTAGTGTGCAGCTTGGCGGCAAGAGGTGTGAAGGCTAGCGACATTTGCCCTTCATAGTGGCAGCACCGCCATGTTTTAGTGTCTACCACAAAGCCATGGTGGCGATGCCTCCAATGGCTCAGTTGATTGCCATCAAACTTGTTTCTAGCCCTTTTTTGTTTGATTCACCCAATTTGATGTGGTTTGGCCTTCGGTTGATGCCAATCAGTCTAGCATATTCCAGTTTGTCTGTATCATAGTCGATTTTGGTCTCCGATCAATCACCAATTAGTTTGGCATGCTCCGAGTCTACTTGGAGTACAAAATCACATGTTCACAGGGCACTACAAGTTTTTTGTGCTCCCTATTGTCTTGATGCATTGGCTACCTTTATGCACCTAATGAATCGGGTATTCAAGCCTTTCTTAGACAAGTTTGGAATAGCCTTTATAAACGACATACTTGTTTATTTCAAGAGCCAAGAAGAGCATGAGCGGCATTCGAGATTAGTGTTACAGATGTTAAGGGAGCATCAGTTATATGTCAAACTTTCTAAATATGAGATTTATCTTGAAAAGGTATGCTTCTTAATACACATTATGAGTAAGTATAGCCTTCAATTTGATCTTAAGAAAATAGAAGTGGTATCCAATTGTCCAAGACCTTTTAATGTTACTGAGGTCCGTAGTTTCTTAGGTTTGATCGGTTCCTGCATAAGATTTGTCAAGGATTTCTCCAATATAGTAACTCCTTTCACCAAATTAATAAGAAAGCAAACTAAGTTGCATCGGACTATTGAATATGAGTAAAGTTTTCATAAACTTAAAGGTCATTTGACTTCAGCAAAAGTATTAGCCTTGCCCTATGGTTTAATAGGTTTTATAGTATCTTGTGATGCATCAAAAGTTAGTTTGAGTTGTGTGTTTATGCAATATAGAAAGGTGATTGCCTATGCCTTAAGGTAATTAAGGAAACATGAGATGAACTATTCTACTCATCATTTAGAAATGCTCGTAGTGATCTTTGCATTGAAAATGTGGAGGCATTACCTTTACGAAGGAAAGTGAAATCTACATGAATCACAAGAGTCTTTAATACATCCAAACCCAAAAGGATTTGAATTTAAGGATAAAGAGATGGATTGAGATATTAAAGGACTATGATTGTCAACTACTTTGCCATCTCAGTAAATCGAAAGTCCATGGGGAGTCTTTCCCACATGAATGTTCAAAAGAGGCCTTTGTCTTAGGGGTTGTAAGAGTTATTCAACAAAGGTCTAAATTTGGAAATTTTAGAGTCTCAAGTGTTAATCGCTCATTTTTCAAGTGAAGACTAAGTCGATGGATGAGATAAAGAATGCATAAGAAAAAGATACTCATTTTGTTAATCTAATAAAAGATGTACAAGATGGTAAAGCCCATGAGTTTTTTTGTTAAGGATGGGATTCTAAGGCATGGTAATCGATTGTGATATCAAATATGGATGGACTAAGATAGAGGATTATGAAAGAAGCGTACTAAACACCATATAGTGTTCATCCAGTAGCAACAAATATGTATCATGATGTGAAACAATATTATTGGTTGATGGGTGTGAAAGAAGACATAACCAAGTTTATGGCATTTTGCTTAACTTGTCAGCAAGTTAAGACTCAACATCAGAGACCCACCAAAATTTTTCAAATGATGCCCTTACCTAAGTGGAAATGGGAATGAGTCACTATGAATTTGTAGTGGGATTACCAAAGACTTCTAGGTAATATTATTCAATATGGGTAGTTATTGATAGGCTGACTAAGTCTGTTCACTTTCTAGAAGTCAAGACAACATATACAATAACTCAATATGCAAGGTTATATTTGGATAGGATTGTGAGTTTACATGGGATCACAGTATCTACAGTCTCAAATAGAGGCTCATAGTTTACGTCCCAATTTTAGCAATATTTCTAAGAGGCCTTCAGAACTTAACTATACTTTTACATGACCTTCCATCCTCAAATAGATAAACAATCTTAGAGGACAATTTAGACCTTGGAAGACATGTTAAGAATGTATGGTAGAGCCACATCCATCCAATTCCTTATCTTTTTGCTTCATAAGTATATATCGGATTCATCATATATACTACAACCCCAAGTTATTGAAGTGGATAAAGATTTGGCTTATGAAGATATTTTGATTGCCATCGTTGACATGCAAGTAATAAGATTGAGGAACAAGGAGATACTTATGGCGAAGGTACAATGGCAAAATCATGGAGTTGGGAAATGCATATGGAAAAGTGAGAATGACACAAAACTCAAGTATCCTCACCTGCTCAACTCATATGACACAATTCTTCTCATATTTGAGGACGAACTTTTCTAAAGGGAAAAGAATATAACCCCCAAGGCATTCAGACTTGTCTTTTAAAATGAGTTTAATAATGGTTATTCTGATTAGCATTGATTTCATGCGCTTACATATATGTGTTAGCATGTATATTTACATGCTCATGTTCATGCATTTGTTAAATGACTTATTTATACATGATCCTTTCACGTTTAGATGGATGGAACATATATTGATTATTTAAGTGTATGTGATTATGTGGCATTCTACTTATATGATGATTGACGATTCATGAATTATGAATTTGAGATGATTAAGAATTTAAATGTTTTAGCATAGTTCATTATATATAGGGCAAGATCGAGCTAAGAATAAATACTATAATACTAGAAATCATGTTTCGACACTTAATTCTTGGTTTGAAGTCACTTATATATGGTTTTGAGTGGTAAATCCATAAGATTAGGACCTTTTCAATGGTAATGAGCATTATGTCCCTAACACCAATGACATTTGCTTTTATTAGAAATTTGCAACCTTTGACAAATCTCTATAATGGGCATTACCCATCTAGGACTCCCTGATGCATCTATAACAAGTTTTACTGATTGTAGTAACAAACATTAAAATAGCCTCTACCTAAGTTTCCAATAATTCCAAATAAGTTGTGTAACTAGTATTACATTCCATAACACATGTTACTTAGCAGGTATTATTAAAAGACCCTTAAATTCATTTCAGCTAAAAATTTAAAATATTTCTCTCAATATCCCCCAACTTTAAGTTCTAATACCCTAGAATTTCACTACCCCACCTCTTTATACTTCAAACTATTAAAAAAACCTAAATCATTAAAGGGAATTACCTAAAAATCATCAAGTTCATCTTAGAAATGTTGGAGATTAAGGTAGAAGACTTAAGGTAAATTTTCTTGTTACTTCTCTTAGACAAGATCTAAGTTAATAAACAATTATGAGAGATATTTATGAGTGTTCGGTGGTTATTAAATGTATTAATTACATGGATTTATGGTTAGTTGTGAAGGTAGAGGTATTTATGGATAGTTACATGAACAGTACAATTTCTTCTCTATCTCCCATAACTCTTCATTAATTATTAAATTGGACTTGAAACCATCTCTCTAGATTTAAAGAAGCATAAAATCAAAAGGAATCAACCTAGATGTTCTTATGGTGGAAAACCCTAATTTTATGCTTTGAAGTAAAGTTGAATATAAGTTAAAATTGAGTATCATAGATGATAATAAAGATGTTTGCAAGTTATTTCAAGCCATAATGCTTGTTTTAGAGTTATGATTTCATAAAGCACCTAAACCTTAATTTATGACTTTAGGAATAAAAGGACTTTTGTGTTATGGTTATATACAAGTTAAGTCATGTTATATATTGATATTATAAGTTATCAGGTGCATTTAGAATAAGGTTCATGTACATATTTATAATTATGATAGTTAACTTATATTTTTTGGTTATAAGTTAAGGGAATTAAGTAAGTTCAAGAGGCAAGTTACATCATGTTTCACGAAATGTATTATAATGCAATGTTATTGATTTTATATAGCTTACGGACAAGGAAGGGGTGATAAGTTCAAGAGGCAAGTTACATTATGTTTCACGAAATGTATTGTAATGGCATGTTGTTGATTTTATATAGCTCACGGACAAAGAAGGGGTGATATAGTACAATCCTCCTAATTGATTGGTTGGTTTAAAGTGAGTGGAAACATACTTATATAAATGATTCTCATTAAATATAAAGTATTACTTCAAAGTTAACTAACTTTCAAGCTTTTGTCCATTATGCCAAGTATCCATGTTCTTGTTGATTTTGTTATTTCAAGCTAGGCCTAAATAACTATATTTATGATAAATTCTTATATCATTATTTCTATTATATCATGAAACTATTTATAAGAACCTGAATGACAAAAATTATCTTCTAATGAGGAAATCATCAGACTATGTGCTTATGGTAACCAGTTGATAGGGTATATTATTTAGCCCTACTTAGAGGTTTATGCCCTAAGCATAAAACTTGTCTTGCATTTATCAGTAGATCATGCCAACGAGCCTTTGATATAATACATGTTACAAGTTCATGTTATAATTCCTGTTAAATACCTTATTAAGAATATCCTATGAATGCAAAAGAACTTTTGTTGATGAACTTCTATTATTACTTACTTCATGTTACCTATGAATTACATTTCATATCACCTATGTTACCTATGAATTACATTTCATATCACCCTAGTAATTTTGTTTAACTCTTGTATATAAGACAAATCTTCGGTTTTCAAGCTTATTAATTTATGGTAATATGATTTTTACTCACTGAGATATACTCACCCACATTTTTTGTTATGTATTTTCAGGCTACAGGTAGTGGATAATTTAGGTTCCTTGCTCTTCTTTCCTCAGCGAGAAACTAAAACTATCCATGTAAACAATTAATTCTTTGGAGATTCTTTTTGTTATGCTTCATGAGGTCTTTTGGAAAAAACTTATATTTATTAAAGTTATGTATTTAAGTATGTTACAAAAGGATATGTAATTAACTTATTATTTTTTAGTATGATGTATGGATATGACTCATGGCTGTAGATGTATGAAAACAGGTTATAACATTGGGATTTATCTTAGGTACTTTTGATATCATGTTGGAGGAGGATTTTATGGGTGATTGATAGCTTTAGGCTTACCCACGCCCTAGAATAGTCACATCCTGAAATTGGGGTGTGACATGCATTATAATAATTTATTTTTTTCTTAGTTTATCAATTACTTAACTTTTTCTAAATATTTGTTTCGTAATCATTACTCTACTGATGAACCAAATAGATGACAATTTTCTCAAAGTGGTTAACGATGGTTATGGTAGTCAATGAGGGATTGAAAAATATGAAGATTTAGTAGTTTATGGGGATAAGATGCTCATCATGTTTTTAGCACTAATCATAAAGCAAAATTATCGAATTTGGGGGTTTTAAGTAATATGCAATGTACCTTAGTCTATTTAGCTTATAATAATGAACAACATACCATATACTAGAGTTTACATGAATTATAGAATATAATTAATAAATATAAATGAATCATAATAATATGGTATAGTCAAAATAAAAGGGTAAATGAATTGAGATATGCTAAAATCATAGACGGATTTATATAGAGGCAACTGCCACCTTAATTTTTGATTTTTTTTTTAGGATAAATTACTATTTAGTTCCTAAAATTTGATAAAATTAATAACATGGTCCTTCTATTTTGGAAAATTAACTCTTTAGTCGCTGTTAAAGTACTATTTAGTCCCATTTTCTTTCACTTTCTTTCTTTTTCCTTTATTTTCCTTCTTTTTCTTTCTAAATTTCCTTCATTTTCTTTTCCAATTTCTTTCATTTTTCTTTTCCAATGATATTATAATGACTTTTGATTATTTCTAATGGAAGTATATATAATGATTTGTTTAATCCTCAGATGAATAATGTTGGATCTCTTCAATTGGGCCTAAGCCGAGGAGAAGATCTTAAACCTTAAAGACAAAGAGGACAAGCATTAAAGAGCCAAGACTTGCATTCTATTACCTAAGTCAGATATGTTATTTAGGAGTTGTTTCAGTTTGAGAGATGAGTAAAATGAGTTATATTATGTTCTTATGATTCAGTTTGAGAGATGAGTAAAATAAGTTATATTATGTTCTTATGATCATATAATGGGGAGTACAACTCCTATTTATACTTGCTTAATATGGTGTTGAGTAGATAAGTGAGGACTAGTGTCACTATCTTACTAGACATTTAAAGAGGCAGCCAACTTAATCAAGGATGACTCTTCCTCATGACTTTCGACCGGATACATGCATGTTTTGATAATGCAACTTGCTTATAGACTAGGGGCTCTATGTTATCCTTTCCTTATCAGCAATGAAGACAAAGCTTGCTTGTATATAAAGGTTACTCAATCTAGAGCCCATCTAATGTCGGAGTTGTCAAATAAAAAAAGAGAGAATATGAGAGATACAACTCTCTTAGGAGACTTGCGGCCTACTGACTTCGAGGGTCGAAGGAAGTCCTTCCTCACAATGCTATACTCTTGGCAAGGATACCATTCTCCGAGCCTCTTTATATCCATGCTAAACTAGTGAGGAGGCTTTCCTCGCTCTGGCTCCCTATTGATCAAGTCTATACTATTTTGTCTTTGAGTTAAGACCCCCAATATCATGGACTTTTTGGCTTAAATAGGAGCCCAATACATTATTCCTTATCAGTAGCTCTGCTCTACTGTGGCTGAAGGTTGAACTAGTCACAAGAGAGGAAAATGATTCATGTTGAGCCATATATCCTTTAAAGTTTCGAGCTAGTTTAAACAAGGAAGATTTTCTTTTGGCAAGCCCCATATTCATCATCATAAATGGCTATCTACTTGGTGATTTTTGAAGGGAAACCAACTGACCGAGGGTCTTTTCTGAAGGGGCCTGAATCATCTTCTTGATCTATGTGGCATAACAATTACCACATGATGGTTGTGTCGTAAATGGCATGTTTCTAAAGAAGGTAACCAATGCAACCTTAAGGGTGTCCCAAATCCCTTAATAAGGCAGCTACTAAAAGATTTCAAGGGCTTTTGAATTTTGAATTTCAAAAATTCTAGGTTTTGGCTATAAATGCCCTTTAAAACTCATTCATATCTTCTTCTACCGCTTTTCATTGCATTCATCCTCATCCTTAATTTTCTTTCTCTTATGTGTGTCATTTTGTTACAATCTCAGTTTCCCTTTTTTCTTCTCTATTAATTCTTTAATCCTTCTTTAAAGGCACCCAAAATAAGAGGTGTTCCCAACACCACTAATGCCTAGGAAACCATCATTAAGCGGTGATCTAGGATCCCTTCCACTGCCATTTATAAGGATTTTGCTAGTTGGAGTGCAAATCAGGAGGGAAATGAGAACATTTGATTGAGAATCCCTGCTAGCAATGAAAGGATCCTTTTTCCTACCAATGTTCGGGACCCGGTGGAGATTCTAAAAAAAATAGAAAAGTCCTATATTGTTTTTTCTCCATCAGTTCGAACTAGGACTTATAAGATTCATGCAAGCCTGTTTAAGGCACTTCCAAGTCAATCCCATGATGTTACATCCCAACTCAATCTATGACTTTCTCTTATTCAGAATGGTTTGATTTACTTTTGGCCTCACTCCTACTCAATCCTTGTTTCAAGTTTTCTTCAAAGTAAAATAATTGAGGGAGCTTGGTCCTCATTTTTTGAGAAGGGTAGCCATTTATTTGTGGACAATGAGACTAAGGTCCCCTATTGGAGGAGCAAGTATGCTATTATAACTTAGGCTTTCTTGATAACTCTATGCCCATTCCCTCGCTAATGGATATCCCAGAACTGAGTGATGAGGAAAAGATAGCTACAAGGACCCTCATGGCCAATAGGTGCACTTATAGTATGAGGTGTCTAAGCCTTTTTTCAAGACTGAGTGAGGTTATAAGTGAGTCTTTTTTTCTTATATTATTGGTTTTCCCATACTGAATTGGGATCATTAATTTTGTAGATATTCAGCCTGGGGATCATTATGAATCCATAAAGGAACTAGAAGGGGTCGAACCCCTAGATGTAGATCTAAATAATGAGTTTCCCATTATAGACCAAGCAACTAGTGAGATTAGGGCTTGTTGTGGCAAGGAAAACTTTCCACCCTCTAATCCCTTGAATAAGCAAAAGAAAATAGGGAGAACCAAAAAGATAGGGTTTAAGAACACTGGACTTGTTGTAAGCTCAGCCTTCAATTCCTATTGATAAACTCTCTCCTACTGCGGCTACTCTTGTAGTAGCCAGGGTTGATAAAGGAAAGGCTCTTATGCCTCAAGTAAAGAAAATGAAGGCATCTCTACTCCCTGTATTCTCTCGTGAAGGGCCTTCAGGGAGGCCCCTTGCATGATAGAGGAGAACAAGGAGAGGGATATTCCTTTGGTCAAAGAAGTTCTTACAAGTTCAAAGAAGAGGAGGAAAAGGAAGTTCCTTTAATTAGGAAGGCTAGAACTTCGATCTCTACTCCCATCAAGCCAAGGCTTCCCCGCAAGCCTACACATCTTCAATCCCATACTCCCACTTCAACTCTACCTTCAGCTAGCAAGTCAATACCTTCTCTTTCTCACATTCCATCTTTTGACCCTGTAACTGTTGCTGCTTTTAAAGGTGAGTTATTTAGCCACTTTGCCCATTTTTGCTTGATTATGTTTGCTTATTATTCTAACCATTTATTTATTTCTTTCAAAGGTCCCTTTCAAGCCATCTCCTCCCAGAAAAATTATGGTAGACCATATTCAAAGCATGTTGAAAAGAGGTTTGAAGCAGTCCATCGTCATTATTATGAATCCTTCTCCTTCCAAAAAATAAAAGATAGTTGTTGAAGGAGTTTCTTCCAGTGAACCTAATATTGAGGCATCTACTCGTACTAAAGAGGAGCAAACTCCTTCAGTGACTCCTAAAAATCTAGTTCCCTATGTTGTAACTGAAGAGAGAGTGCAAATGGCTATTGAAGAGGCTATTAATCCAGGGGCAAGGGAGGCAGAAACCAACGATGTCGGGCCTAGTTTAGATCCTTTCCTTAAGGAGCTCCCTTAATAAGTATACCTTTAGACTAATAATCTAGACGGGAACTTTCATTCCTTTATCCATATTAAGGAGAAAACACAAAGTTGGAGAACCCAACAAGGATATCAGCCTTGATAGGCCAAGTCTTCAAACGAACCTCTTGTCAAAGGAAGCATAGGACATGATAAAGTTTTTTCTAGAGTTCCTTCCTTGAAGAATGTTGAGGATCCAGTTAAATGGGCCATGGACCTCACTGTTACATTGTCCTCCTTGTATGAGATTTCTAGGACTTGTGTGGTTCCTTCTGAGAGCCTGATGCTTAGGCTAATAGCAAGACAAGTCATTGTAAGTTATATTTTCTTGCTTTCTCTTATTATTTTTTGCTTTTTGCTACTAACTGTTTATTCCTTTGTAACCCTTATCCAGAGCTTGCAAGAAAGCTTTAAAATGTATGTCATGTGATGAATATTATGTTGAGACTTCCTCGGAGCATATTAAGTTAATTGAGAAGTACAAGCAAGAAAATATAAATTTGTGCCAGTAGTTGTAAGACATACAAGAAAGGTAAATGAAGCGAGCTAAGCTAGAGAGGTTTTTGATTAAGATGAATGGTCTCCATGCCCAACTTACAATGCTTCAAAAAAAAAGCCTCAAATTGGGAGGGCATATGAAAACAATGCAAGGAATCTCTTACGAATCTAACTAGGCAGCTAGAATCGTCTCAAGAGCTCTTTCGGAATAAAACTAGAGAGAGCAAGGAGCACCAAGCTAGCCTTAACGGATCTTAAAGGAAAGTGGACCGCTTGAAAGTTGCCTTGCCTTCCAAGATGAAGAGCTCAAATTTAAGGAGATTTTCAATGATGATCTTAAGGCTACTCGAAAGGAAATAGATGCTTATGTTAAAGAGATAAGAAAGCTCAAGCTTGCCCTTAAGAAATCTGAAATAGAGAGGAAGTGAGTCATAGCTACTTGCTAAAAGGCCAATCTAATATACTTGGCCTCAAAGGACTTTCTGAACAGAATGAAAGATGCATCCGTGGCCATAAGAGCTTAGTGTTTTAACGAGGCTATTGATGCAGCTGTTGAATTTTATCCCAAAGCCTCGTCAAGGTTGGAAAGAGAGAATTTGATCCGCCTTATTCTCCTCCCCCCACCAACCCACCCTCCCCCCCCCCCCCCCCCCCCACCCCCTTTTCGAGGCTAGTCTACAAAGGACTTGGGATGGAGACTTGACTCAGCAAATCTTTGACTCGATACCTTCTTCTCCAACTTAATTATTTCTAGAAAAAGAAGAAGAAGACTTGTCTATATCTATGGTGCCATAAGTTCCTCCGACCTCACTAGCTCCTTAGTTTAGCTTTCTTTTTTTTTACATTCAACTGTAAATGTAATTCTGTATAATTAATAAAGAACAAATTTTTTTATCTTAGTCTTATCTTTATGTAATGTCCTAGAAAGTCTTACCTTATATGCATGATCTAATTCTCAGTTCATGGTTTAAAGGCATTGAAATGATGGGAAATAATTTTAGAGACAGTCAGAAAGCATATACAATACTTTTTCGAACATCGTTGGTGTCGGAAACACTGCCGAAAAAATAACATTCCAGGGAACAGTTGAACTTCTTATTCTGTTTAGGGGGTAAAGGATCACATAAATGCATGTGTAATTATGGTAAAAAGAAAGAGGTGAAAAACATTTAGGAATACTGAAAAAGTAAATAATGGCAAAACCGTAAATAAATGGAACTTTGAGGGGTATTGTAGAAATGGGTCTGTCTGGGTTTCAGAATAACTCTGAAACTATTTTATAAATAAGTATAAATAAAAATAAGACTTTTGAATTCCCACTTTAAAATCCAATTCTCAACATAATTGTCAGAATAAATTACAGAAGAAGTTGGGTCAAAGTAAGAATACTTAAAAGTTTAAGGACTAAAAGGTAATTTGCCATTATTAACTTAATATATAAGCAATGCCTTAGAAAATTTCTCCATCTTCTTCTTCTTGCTTGAGTTGGCCGAACCATTTCCTTGCTTCTTCCTCCATTTCTTCTTCATTTCCAACCAAATTTCTTAAGGAAATCTAAAGAAAACTTGAAAGCAAATATTGTTCTTCCATTCTCCATCATTAATTTACTTGAAATCACAAAGGAAATCTTGGATCCATTGAAGGACCAATTCGAATGGAACCTTCATTCAAGGTAACTAGTTAGTTTGATTGATTTTATTGTTTATTTAGATAATTTAGAGGTTGAATTAGATGAGTAAGGTGTTATATTGCATCAATTGATACATTTTAACCGTTTTCCCTAATTTCCAAATCCTAACCTAAGTTGTTTGATTTGGCTTGGTGAATTAGTGTTAGTTTATGTTGTTTAAGCTTAGAATATGTTAATTGGAAGCTAATAGATGATTAATTTGTGATTGGTTTAGTGTAGAAAATCAAGATTTCACAAGTTGTGCTTATTGCCTCCTTTGAAGCTATTGATGGGAAATCAATTTTTCTAAGCAATTTGGAGTGTTTGGTGAGTCTTATATGCATCATTTAACATGTCTAATGCATTGAAATTATAATTGGAAACCATTTGTGAAATCTTCATTTTGGCTGAATGGCCTTTACTATTCATTGCCTTGAATGTTTCTTATTTTTCTTTTATATTCCTTAGCCAATTTGATTCTTTAATGGTTGTTTAATATTATATATTTGTTGCCTACAATGTGAGCTTGTTATTGGATGAATTGGGCATGTCAATTTTGCACCAAAACCTAACCTAATGGCTTGCATATTATGCCCACTATGTGTTTGATAAAATGCTTAGTTGTTTTGTTATTGGCCTATCATTCCTTCATTCATAGGCCTACCAATTTGAATGCTATTGTCACCAGCGACATTGACATACTAATTATGCCTACCATTTGCCAATGTATAACCAATGTTTGTTCCATACCTTTGTTGTTTACCACACCATTTACTATTGCATACTATTATTCCTTTGATCCAATTGTTACTTGAAATGAGTAATATTGAGATAATTGCTATTGGTGATATCATTGTTGTATAATGGTATCTAATGATATGTTTCATTCTTGTATTGACCCTAATATGGCTTGACAGAGTTGTCGCTCTAACAGAGTAGTGGGTACATACTGTCGGCAATATGCACATTGATTACTAATGCCCTGGCTGGGAAGGGTTATGGTCCTAGCCATAAGACCTGATCTGTCTTATGCTTACTGATACTGATTGAGATTGACTATATGTTTACATATAGTCCCTACTATTCTGGCCCTTTATCTGTCTTTCCATATTATACAATTTCCTTTGATATGACTATTGATCATTCTGTCATTCTCTAATATTGATTCTGTAATCTGATTATATCAACCGATCGTCATTATTATTTTATCTATTACCATTTGTGATTGATCCAAACTATATTCATTGGCGATGCATATTAGATTCACTGAGTATCTTATATACTGACCCCTTTTTATTGTCTCCCATTTCAGGTGCTGAGTATATAGCAGAATCTCAATCTCAGACCCTCTGTGGATCCTTACAGTATTTTGGTTATCGATGTAATGATTTTGAATACTATATTTTGATGTTCACAATCTAGCTGCTCCATGGGATTTGTATGGGTTAGTTAGGATATGAACATATTGTATGATATTATATGATAGTTGAGTATTGATATGATATATGATAATGGATGTAACAGCCAACAGCATAATTACAGACGATTTATAGAATTGTATAATGAATAGTAACTTAGTGAATTGATTAATTATTTAATGGTTATAGTTATTTGCATGTGATACTAGATTCTATGGGTGTTGGTCGCCTCTGGCATCTCCCGCATCCTAGGACTGTCGAGATTCAAAATCAGGTCGTGACATTTTATTCTTCCTTGCTTTGTTTCTAGCTTTCCTTTGTTTACTACATATTTTATTTTCATTAAGTAGGAACTTAAACATTTAAAAAATTTATTTTATCTCTAAATATTTTATTTTGACAAAAACTCTTTCCCTAGAAGCAACTATGCTTCATCATACTTGATGTTTTGTAGTCAAGGCTTTACTCATCATAATAAGTCCTCTCTCCTTAGAAGGAGTGGTACCTCGTGAATAAGGATTTCCTTTTTGCCTATCCAGAATAAGACTTTCTTTCCTCGAAAGGAAGGGTGCCTTTCCAGTGAGGACTTCTTTGTCTATCAAAAAAGGTTTTCTTTCCTCGAAAGGAAAGGTGCCTCGCAGATGAGGACTTCTTGCCTATTAAAATAGGGCTTCTGTTCATCGAAAGGAAAGGTGTCCCGCAAATGAGGACTTCTTTGCCTATCAAAATAAGGCTTTTATTCCTTGAAAGGAAGGATGCCTCACGGATGAGGACTTTTTGCCTACCTTAGAAGGAAGGGTGCCTCACGGACGAGGACTTCTTTGCCTATCCAAAATAGGACTTTCCTCCTCAAAAAGAGTTGTGCCTCGTGGGCGAGGACTTTTTCATTTAGCAAGATAGATAATTATGAAGGAATTAATGATATCATTTATAGTGCATTTTAAGATGTTGAATATTCCAAGTATGGGGAATTTCTACACCTTCTATAATGGAAAGCTTGTAGGCAGTTAGTCCTACCATTCTGTACTTGGAATGGGCCTTCCCCATATTGGTACGAGCTTTCCTATGACTTCCCTCTTGTTCGTAGATTCTAAGTATCTCATCACTAGGTCTCTTTTAGTGAAAATCTGTTTTTTATCTTTTTATTGAAATAATTAGTTATTTTATGTTTGTAAGTAGCTAACATGAGGTAAAAATTCTCTCTTAGTTCTTTAATCAAATACAAGTCTATTCTTCCTGCTTGATCATTCTCATAATCCCCATAATAATTGACTTTACTACTGGGCAATCCTATATCAACTAGAATGACTGCCTTAGTGCCATATGTCAAGTTGAAGGGAGTTTCACCAGTTGGATCGCTTGGAGTTTTCCGATATGCTCAAAAAATGTGTTGAACTCCTCAACGCGATTGTCTTTACATTCATCCAATCTCTTCTTCAACCCTTGCAGTATGATTATATTAGTAATTTCGGCTTGTCTATAGGTTTAGGGGTGAGCTATAAAAGAGAAGTATTGCTTGATATGAAGCTCCCTATAAAAGGTCCCAAGTTTAGCATTACCAAACTGTTTGCCATTATCACTAATGAGTTCATGTGGAATCCAAAATCTACACACTATATTTTTCCATAAGAAATTAATCACCTTCTTTGTTGTGATGGCATCCAAGGGTTCTACCTCCATCCACTTAGTGAAGTATTCTACATCTACTAGAAGGAACTTCCTTTCCCTAGAGGCTACAGGAAAAGGCCCTATAATATCGATGCCCCACTTTGCAAACGACTAGTTGAAGGAATTTAATCAGCTGCGAGTATGTGCTTCCCATTGCTGAAATTTTGGTACATATGGCACTTTTTAATGAGGCTCATTGTTTCTTCCTTCATAGGTCAAAATTATCATTGCTTTAAGACTTTGGCTGTGAGGACCTTCCCTTCCACATGCATACCACATGACCCTTTGTGTATCTCCCTCAATACATACGCAGGTTTGGCTAGTCTCAAACACTTCAATTACGGCAAATAATAGGCTTGCTTATATAAGATATCTCCATAAAAGGAAAAATGTGAGCTTTTGTGCTTAATTTTCTTTGCTTCCTTCGGATCTGAGGGTAATTCCCTCATCCTCAAATCTTTGATGATGGAGATCTATCCAACAAGACTAGTCATTTATCTCTATTATAGACTCGTCTTCTTGAATGCTGAAGTGTTCTACCAATCCCATAAAGATTTTGCAAGGAAGTTTAAGAGGTATGAAACTGCCAATTTGCTCAACACGTCTATTTCCCCATTCTCGCTTTTCGTTATCTGAACTATATGAACCTCCACCTTCATATCTCTCATCTTTTAGAGGTGGGTCTTTGCCTTGCTGAGGTACTTGATCATAATAGCATTTTTGGCTTCAAACTCTCCCTTGATTTGGTCGACAATCAGTTGAGAGTCACTATAAATCTTCAAGCTCGACATCCTGAGGCAATATGTAAGTTGGAGGCCATGTATGAGGGCCTTGTATTCTGTAATATTATTGGTGGCTACAAATTAAAAACTTATTGTATATTCCAAAGTTAAATTATCTGGCCTTATCAATATTATATATGCATCGCTTCCCTCAGCACTACAAGCTCCATCTACATACAGATTTTAAGAAGGTTCAATGTTTGGTAAATTGAATTCAAAATCAGTGTTTCAAGGGTAGTTCAAATGAGTCTAGTGAGCTTTATTTTAAGAAATAGCATTCTAAAAGGAAATCTAATAGGGCTTTATCCTTAATGGCGGAGCAAGGCCTATATTCCAATTATACTGTCTAAGCTTGACTAACCATAATAACATTCTCCCCTATGTTTCTGGCCTATGCATGACTCTACATAGGGATTGGTCTATCACCACCACATCTTAGTGAGATTGCAAATAAACCTTATACTTTCTTGCGGATAGCAATAAAGAGAAGGCAAGTTTTTCCAGAGGTTGGTAATTGAGCTCAACTCCCTGTAAAATCCTATTAAAATAATAGATTGGCCTCTGAACTCCCATTCTTATCTGACAAAGACTAATCTGACTGCTTAATTTGATGCCGACAAGTATATCAACACTTCTTCTCAGCGAACTACTCAGAATATGTTTAGAACTCAAGGACCTCTTCAACTCTTCAAAAGCCATCTGGCATCCCTTATTCCATTCAAAATTTGTAGTTTTTTTTCATCTTCTTAAAGAAAGGCATACATTTTTTAGTTGATCAAGACATGAACCTGCTAAGGGCTATAATATGATATGTAAGCTTCTGCACCTCCTTAACATTATGAGGAGGATTCACATCAAGGATTGTTTGACCTTATTTGGATTCGACTCGATTCCCTTCTCACTAACCATATAGAACAAGAACTTTCCTCCTTAAATGAAGAAAGTACACTTCTCAAGGTTGAGCATCATCACCACATTCTACCATTTTCCAAAAATCTTAGCCAAATCTTTAATGTGCTCTTCAAAGCTATTGCTTTTCACTATCATGTCATTTGTTTGGGCCTCCATAGCTTATCTGCTCCTTGAACATCCTATTGACAAGATGTTAGTAAGTGGCTCTAGACATTGAATCCACTAACTTGTCAATCATTGGGAGGGGAAATAGATCCTTAGGATAGGTTTTATTAAGATGAATAAATTCTACACACATTCTATAACTTCCATTTGCTTTCTTTACCAAAACCACAATTGCTTCCATTAGCTTATCCACCTCCTTTTCTATTATAGCCTGATTTTTTGGCCCAAAACACCTCTTTTTTTGCTTCACATACATATAATGTGTTACATTCAACTTATATACAATTACCTTGAAACTGACTCCCTTCATCTCTGAGGATGACTATGTAAAATTTGTTGCATGATTTCTAAAAAAGGTTCAAGTTTCCTTACCTAGATCGATACGTAGGCTTGCATTCATCATAAAAAACGTGTTTGGTTCTTCTTGATTTATTTGGAACTTTTCAAACTCTTCCACAAGCTCAGTTTTTTTTCTGAGCAAGTTTGGTCATTATCCATCTAATGCTGCCACTTCCTTTCTTCCTTGAAAGTTAAGCTCATTTTTTCTCCTTTTTTTGCTTCCCTCTCTTCTGAGGAATGAGAAGCCTCTTAGGTCCCATAAATATGGAATTCTCCCCCTCATGCTTTTGGGATTATCATTTGAAAATGCCTTATATTTGCAGAGGCTTCCAAATCATACAGCAATGGCTTTCCTATCAAGAGATTATATGTCAATGGCATTCTTACTATGACAAACGTTGCCATTATTGTTACACAATCTGGGAAGGATCCAATAATGAAAGGAAGCCTTGCAATCATTGTTGTTGGGACCTCCGACACATCCAATGTCTTGATTGATTTAACTAAGTGTTTGAGATCTTCTTCACTTAGACCTATCTTCTTATATGCCTTGGTCGTTATAAGGTTGATCGAGCTTCCATCATTGACCAATATTCGTTTGACTATGAAATTAGCCAAAATAGCTTAATAACCAATGGATCTGCATGAGGGGTTCTCAAATGAGGCCCATATTCTTTAATAGCCCAGGTTTTCAAATCACCATAAAAGGTGAACTTAGAGTCTTCTCTCTTTCTCATCTGAACTTTTAACTTATTCTTGTTTATGGACTTCTTATCAGGTCCTCTTGTAAGTCAGTGTATGACCCCATGTAATCCATCATTTACCACTTATTTCCCCTTATCTCTACTCAACTCAACATATTGCTCCTCTCCCTGATGTCTCCTCTTTACAAACTTTTTGAGATAGCCCTAATTGATTAGTCTCTCAATTTCTTCCATGAGATACCTATAGTCATTGGGATTATATCCATTAGTATAATGGAAGTGGCAGTACCAATCTTTTCTTCTTCATTCAGGATCAAGCGCATGGGAGGAGGCTTCCTCCATATGTTTTGGTCTTTAAAGGCTGTAAATACCTCATAGGGAGGAGCATTAATTTGTTTTAACTGACGAGTCTCCTAGGAATCTTGCCCAAAAGTCTTCAATGGGCCATGACTGCGAGCCTCAGTCTTACTCTCCTTTTTTATTCTCTTTTCTACTTACTTTCTCTCCTTCCTTGGACTTATTTTACTTTTTCTCAGCCCCTACGTTTTGTTCTACCCTCCTCTTTGTAGAGAACTGGCTTAATGCGAAGACATCATCTTGCCTTATATTAGGGGCATGCCTACACAGAGCCTTAAAATAATCTATTTGTGTTGTTCCATTTTGGAGTGCCTCTACTACACTAGACTAGTCTAAGTGAATTATCTTTAGTGCTTCTCTGTTGAAAGTATATATGTAATCTTACAGTGACTCTCTTTTTCACAATGTAATAGTTTCTAAAAATTGTCTTCCTCTCTAGAGGAATACTTTAGGGTGAACCTTTTCATGAACAACCCTGCAAGCTGTGAGAAAGTGTGGATACTTTTCTCCAGTAGGCTGTCGAACCAACTGGTTACTGCTCCTCAAAATGCCCTACACAATGCTGCCTCGTCAGTTGTTTGAAGCTAGACTGCATGCTTATAATCCAAGACATGAACTTTTGGATATGTCTCTCTATTGGATTTCTCCATTATAGGTGGTTTAAATTTGTCTAGCATGCAATATTTATGTATTTTCGTGACAAATGGTGACTTAAGAACCAAGAGCATGTCTTTTATCTACTTTTTTATTTGGTTTGTCTTCTCCTAGTTCTTACAATACCCTTTTTTTTTACTTTTGTTTCAATATCATGAGACTCATTCATGCCCAATGCCTCCTCTTATCAAGAGGTACACATGCCAAAGGGGACTATATTCAAGCTAACATCACCTCTCATTGTCTCTCCACCTCTCTCTGATCCCGAGGCAAGGTTCCCTTCTGTAATTCTTCCTCTCCTATTTTTTTCTTTATCTCTACTTTTATATTCACTTGTACTCTTTTTGCTCATCTTTCCTCGTGATTTATTTTCATTATCCTCTCTTCCTCTTATTCCCTGACTCCTTCGAGGAGGTGGGAAGTCTCTTTGATGAGATTTCTCCTAATAGTCAAAACTACCAAACCTTCCCTTCCTTTCTCCTCTATCCCTTCATTTGTTGGGGTATTTGCTTTTATCAATTCTTTTCTTATCGCCCTTTAATTTTATCCTCTTCTCTACCGACCTTTATTTTAGCTCTCCTCACCTTATTCTCCTCCCTTTTCTTATTTTTACTAAAAAGAGTCGTTTGACATAAGCCATAATTTGTGCATCAAGAGAGTTATCTAATGGGTTTGAGGCAGGTGTTAAGAATGGGTTTATAATTTGAGAGGCTAGGGTGTTTTTGGCTAGGGTATGTGATCTTCAAAAGTTTGAGGATTGGGGTTGGAAAAGGAAGGAGCAGTTATGTGTGTTTTAGACATGGTCTTAAGTTTGGTGTCAGGTTCTCTTATAGGTACAAGAAATTGGATTTTCTTTGTGATTGAAAAGAAAGGACTGTAAATGTTATAATCCTCTAAGAAGAAAGAAAAAAGAAAAAAGTATCAATATCTTGAACAGATATTATGATATTAAGGAAATACATTGCCCACAGAATGTGCCAATTTGATTATATGTTTGATCCTCAAATGAACAGTGTTGGATCTCTTAAATTGGGTTTGGGCCTGGGTGAAGATCATGGACCAATAAGACAAAAAGAACAAGTATCAAAGAGTCAAACCAGGGCTTGGCAAAGGTACTCCGATGCCTAAGTCAATTATGCTCTTTGAGAGTTGTTTTAGTTTGAGAGATAAGTAAAATGAGTTATATTATGTTCTTATGATCAGATAATGGGGAGTACCACTCCTATTTATACTTGCTTGGAATGGTGCTAAGTGGACAAGTGAGGACAGGTGTCACTATCTTACTGGATACTTGAAGAAGCATTTGACTTGATCAGAGCTGACTCTGTCTCTTGCATGACTTTAGGTTGGATACATGTATGTTCTGATAATACAATTTGCGTATAGACTAAAGGCTCTATATTGTCCTTTCCTTGTCAGTAATGATGAGGAAGCTTTCTTGTATACAGAGGTTACTCAGTTTAGAGCCCATCTAATGTTAGATCTATCAAATTAGGAGAGAGAGAATGAGAGAGATGCAACTTTCTTAAGAGACTTGCGGTATGTTGTCTTCTAGGGTCGAGGGAAGTCCTTCCCCGCAATATTATACTCTTGGTGATAATACTTTTCTCCGAGCCTCTTTATATCCGAGCTAAATTGGCGAGAAGACTTTCCTCGCTTTGCCTCCTTGTTGGTCAAGTCTAAGTTATTTCACCTTTGAGTTAAACCCCCAATATCGTGGGCTTTTGGGTTTGATAGGAGCTCAACATTATTATTCATCATTAATATATTTGATGTTTTTTATTATTTTTATATTTTTTAAATAAATTTATTTCATTATCATAATATATTTGTTCTTAACTAAAATAAATATATATACTTAAATAAATGGATATTTATATGTGTGAGCATACATGCGCACACAAAGCATGTGAATGGGATTCGAGCGACAATTTTTTCTTCCAAAGATAGATATTATATATTCCATAAAAAATATCAATGTTACATAATGTAAGTAACTTGATACAAATAACTTTTTTAAGCCAACCTACGTAAATACAAACCAAACAGCATATGAGTTTGTACGACCACTAAATGGACCATCCATAAATACTCTTGTCTAGTAAAATTACGTGCGTATTTGGAAAAAAATTTTGATGTTGTTATTAATTTTTTTTTATTTTTAATAATTGTATTATATTTATTTAATTATTGATAATTATTAGCTGTTAGATAATAAAATAATAATTATTTAGAAATACTTCAATTTTAAGTTTTTTTAAAATTTCTACTTATTTAAGTAAAAAGATTAAATTATTTTTTTAAAAATAATATTTAAACAAAAATATTAATATTAATATTTATCATTAATGATCATTAAAAATATTAACAGCCAATATCAAATAATAAATTTATCAAACATTTATAATAATCAACTATTAAATATCAGCCACACGCTATTAATTATCAACGACCAACTAATAATTATTAATAATAATTAACAGTTAACAGCTATTCACAACAACTAAATCAAATGAGATAATAACTTGAATATTCTTTTTTGATAAACATGGAAAGAAGCCTAGATTATATATATTTTCGGATAAAAAATTCCTCAAATGTTATGAAAAAGAAGACTAATAATTCCTTGAGAAAGCTGTTCGAAAAATCAGACATCAATGTCAGTACTAAAACGTGATTAGACTTGAAGTTGAAAAACTATAAAACTTAAGGCACAAACGACTCAAATTAAAATTTAATATATGAAAAATAATTTACATAAAATATATAGTTCAAATAAAATTATTTGTCAAAATATAAGCCAAAACCCTAAATTAATGGACATGATACATATATTTCATATTAAGTCATATGTATTAGGTCCTAATTTATACTATTGAATATGAAATTTTTAACTCTAATAATAATATATTTTATATGTTCGTATAGTGATAAAGTTGAATTAAACTTAATTTGTTTGTTATCTAGTTTCCAATTTATACTCTAACTATTTGTTGAACGATTCTTTTAAAGATTTTTAATTTAAAAAAATAAAAAATAATAATAAAACTGAAAAAGAAATTAAATGCATTAAACTTTTAACTCTTGAAGTCAGTGCGCTTGTTAATAAGAAACAATTGGCAATTTAATGGAAACCTTGTGCAGTGTTAATCGTCAGTCGACGCAGTGTGACTCATTGTTTTAGACCCAATAAATAAATATTCAATAATAATATCTCTTTCATTATATATATATATATAATTTTAAAATAAATTAAATAACTGAAAAACAAAAATTTTAACTTAAAATTTAAAAATAAAATTTTCACATATTACTCTAGATAATAATAATTGTAATAAGGATTAATTACTCTGATATCCTTATATTTTTTAAATTATATTAAATCTCCTTATATTTTTAAAATTATACTAAAATTTATATATATATTGTTTCCATTAGACAATTAATCTTTTTGTCTAAATTTTTTCCTTTTTTCGTTAGTCATAATTCAAAAAGTTAATTTTAATAGAGTTAATCACTCTAACGCTCATATATATTTTTAAATTATACTAAATCGTCATTATATTTTTAAAATTATATGAAAATATTCTAATATTTTTCCATTTAATCCAAATCGCATCTGATAATCTTATCGCCAACCATTTTCTCAGATGCACTATTAAAATAAATTTTCAAGTCACATTTAATTTTTAGCTTGAACTTATCAGTTTTGAATTTATCCAATTTGAATCTAATTTTCAAATAAGATTTCACATCAATTTTATAAATTTCAGAAGTCTTTTTTTTATTAAACTCTGTAAGTTATTCTCTAGAAAGAAAAATTACTTATTGTCCTTGAAATTCAAAGGTCATAATGCTAGTGTTTTTGTGTTTCTGATAAAAAAGAATCAAGAAATCAAAATCAAATTGGATGGAATGGGAAAAATTGAATCTTATATAATTTTGATTATAGTAAAATATAGGGATGTTTTAGTAAAATTTCAAAAAAAAAGGGACGATTTAATATAATTTGAAAAAATACAAAAACGTCAGAGTAATTAAATCCTAAATATTTTAATAAAAGTTGACATTTTAGGTTTTGACTAATAAAAAAATAGAAAAAAAAATAGACGGAATAATATCATTGTCTAATAGAAATAAAATGCAGAAATATTATAATATAATTTTAGAAATATATGGACAATTTAGTATAATTTGAAAAAACACAAAAACGTTAGAGTAATTAATCCTTATAATAATAATCAATTTTATTAAAATTTTCGTTTTTTCTTATTCAATTTATTTTTATATTTATTTATTTATATTTATCTAAAATAATTATTTTATAATTATATTTTATTTGAAATAATTATTTTTAGTAAATGTCTTTAAGATACTAATTAGAAAGATCGTTTATTATAAAATAGGCAATTCACATGCCAATATCACTATGTATCTACTTTCACAATTATACCAACAAAGTTATATTCTTGACATTTTTGAAGGTTTATTCTTAATACTCTTGTAAGCACATGGTATAACCATAATTTAAAAAAAAAAAAAAAAAAAAAAGCATTATTGATTCCATCAGTAACCTGAAAAGCAACTTTATAAATCTTAAAAAAAAAATAGATAAGTTAATTTGAAACCCTATTTTTATTTCAATCCAACTATATTTAAGAGTTTTTTTTTTTTTAATGTAATCCTCTTGTGTAAGCTAAAAAATAATTTTAATGCTTTTAAAAGTCATAATGCTAAATATTTTAATTATAATTTAAATTTTCATATCAATAAATTTATAAATGCTACTCTAATAATTATATTAATTAAAAAAAATTTAATTAATGATTGAGAATTTGAGATTCAAAAAAGAGAGTAAAGAAAAAAAAATTATAGTTCCTTATATTTGAATTAATTCATAATAATTAAAATTAATTATTATTATAAGCAATTCAAAATAACAGTCATATATTAATTATTAAGTGATTTATCACTCTAATTATTAAAAGGAATTATATTTTTTAGCAATTCAAATTTTTTATTTCTCATTTCATATCTCATATATTTTTATATGTATTATAATATTAATAAAAAATTATTATTGGCTAAAATAATTTGAAGAAAAAGCTAATATAATATATATATAAATATATATAATAGAAAATAAGATATTAAATAAGCTTACAGATTTGAATTAATTTTTAAAATAAGTGAGTGTGGAGGGCACATATCAATTGAGGTTGATATTTATAATAAAAGTAAATTTGCTGACCTGTAATTAATAAAATAAAATATACTATAGAGATGATGTAAGAGAGCAAGTAATTTATTGTATAACTAATTGACTAAAAGTGAGGATTTGATAGGAGGATGGAGGAAAAGAAAAACAAAAAACAAAATAAAATAAAGCAAAGATATCATTTTCATTTGGGAATCTAATGCTTTCACACTTTAGAAAGCATACATTGGGACTTGCTGAGTAAATTATTACAATTAATACTTTAATCTCCAATTATTTCATTATTAATACTTTAATGGACGTGTTAGATTTTGAATGGTTATAGTATTTTATAGTATAAGAAGTTAAGAATTGAGTATATTATATTTTAAATTTTTAAAGGTAAAAAATTAAATTAAAAATAATATAGACTAAAATATTAGAAAACATTAAGGGCATTAAAATAATTTATCTTTTCTTATTTTATCAATTACTTAACTTTTTCTAAATATTTATTTCTTAATCATTACTCTAACGATGAATTAAATCGACGACAGTTTTCTCAAATCGGTTAACGGTGGTTAAGGTCATCGGCGGGGGATTGAAAATCTGAAGATTTAGTAGTTAATGGGATAAGATGCATTAATTATGGAGCAAAATTGTCAGATATGAAAATTTTGAGTAATATGCAAAGTGGGATTCAAGGTCGCATTTGTTTTTCCAAAGATAGATAATTATATATTTCACTGGAAATATGTAACATTCCGAATTTTGAATTATTTTAAAATTTTATTTTATGAAAAATTATATTTATTTTAAAGATATTTAATTAAAGAAATTAATATCAAAATATTTTTGAGTTTATATTATTTTAATAGAATTTTCAAAAAAATTAATTAATTATTTTAATAGATGATTATTTATAGTTACAAAAATATGAATATCATGGAATTTAGAGAAAATTATTTGAAGGGTTGATATTATTTTAAAATTTATAAATTATTATATTATTTATTTAGTTAAATTAATTTTTATTTAGAAAGAATATTCTGAGAAATATTTTCTTAGATTTTTATATATAAATTATTATTATTATTAATATGCTGAAGAATACTTAACAATCTGTTATCAGTACACTCCAGTCTAGGAGGTAGGGGAGGTGTTGGCGACTCAATAGCCAAAGTTCGGTCACCGGCCAAACGCATCGCCTGAAGTCTTGCTGGCTGAAATCTTCTCAGGCCATTTTCGCCGACTCTGAGCTCTATTTCTAGAGAGATTGGTTCCGTTGGACTTTTTTCGGTCCCAGCTTTTTGATGTTACCCAGTTTATCATTATCAATGATTGGAGTTCGGATCAAAAAATGAAAAATGCAAATCTTTTTCTGACAATCGAGGGTAGGTGAATTTATAATGATTTTAAAAATTATGATAATTATTTTGGAGTATTTTATAAAGTTGAATAATGTAAAATTACGGATATGAACACTGATATTGAAATAATCGTTGAATGAATAAATTATGATTGTCGTTAAACTAAACAAATTATTTGAATAAAATTGAGATAATTAATTTGGAGTAATTATGAATTTATTTGAGTGATAATTAAGGATTTGGGATACCAATATTTGAATAATTATGGAATAAATAATTAAAACAATCATTAAATTAGGTGAATAAATTAAGTTAAATTGAGACAAATAATTAGAACATAATTGATAATTTTTCTAAGTAGTATTATAATTATGGTGATAACTAAATTAATTTTTAAGCTGATTAATTATTGAAATATTATTTATAGTATAATTATTAATTGAGAATTGAAGAAATAATTATTTTATTAAATTAATTGGGATAAAATGAATTTTATATAATTAAGGCGTCATATAATTTTTAAATATATTGATAATTTTAAATGGTTTACATGTTGAATTTAATTTTGGAAGAAGAAATTTATTTTATGATGTTTTATTAAAAAAGATTTATGGTAAATTAATCTTTATATATATATATATATATATATATATATATATATATATATATATATATATATATATATATATATATATATATATATATT
>CANXYC010224923.1:0-19512 GCA_948193065.1 Aleurites moluccanus | reverse complement strand
ATGATTATGTTCATTAATGAAATGCCAGCTTTTTTTTTTTTTTTTTTTTTTTTTTTTTTTTTTTTATTTTGTGTGGTTTAAAGTGCAAAAAAAAAAGCTGATTTGAGTGTTTTAATTTTTTTTTATTTTAAATTTTTTTTTTTAAAAAATTTTTAAAAAATCAAAGATTTTTTTTTTTTGGCACGTTTACCCTCATAAATTTAAAAAAAAAAAAAAAAAAAAAAAAAAAAAAAAAAAGCTGGCATTTCATTAATGAACATAATCATCATCAAACTTCAACAAGGGCAAAAACCGTCAAAGATAGGGGGTAATCTGGTAATTCAAATAAATCCAACCAAGGGCTGTTTGGTATCGACGCATGTTATTTGTCATTTTCCCTCACCAAAAACTGCCAGCGGACTCTCCGAGAAAAATAAAAAGAAAACAACGCTCCGACTTTCGCTCTCATTTTTATAAGCTACCACACCTAACTGAATCAGAACGCACACCGCGAGAAAAGCTATTTTCTCGTAGACGTCAATTATCAATCACTCTTTCTCTCGATTTCTATCTAGTAACTGTTCTTGCAGCTATGGCCTGTGCAAGCTTTGTAAAGCTAAACGCAGCCTCGTCTTCTTGGATCGGCCAACAATCCTTCGTTCAGCGACCTGGATCTTCCTCAACTCGCCGAGTCTCCCTTCCGATCCGCGCTAGCTCTTACAAGGACGAGCTTGTCCAAACTGCTGTTAGTTTTTCTCTTTTGATCCTCTTATGTGCCAATTTTTATGCATGTTTTATGTTTTCTTTTATTTTCATTTTACATCTCCTTTTTTTATTATATTTACTCGATAAAATGAATCGAATTTGAGCTGATTGAATTGTTTTAATTAAATATTTATTTTCTCAAATTAATTATTTGATTTTAAAACGAAGATTTTAGGGTTTTTTCAGATGTGGAGTAATAAAAATAAAAATAATTAATGAAATCTTCTGGTTTTTATTTTTTAGTTTATTGTGATTAATTATGTTTGGCTTGTCTCTTGATGGTCTGTATAGAAATCTATTGCATCACCTGGTCGCGGTATTCTAGCCATTGATGAATCAAATGCAACTTGTGGGAAGAGGTTAGCGTCTATTGGCTTAGATAATAATGAGGCGAACAGACAAGCTTATAGACAACTCTTGTTGACCACTCCTGGCCTCGGTGAATATATTTCTGGTGCCATTCTTTTCGAGGAAACACTCTACCAATCCACTACTGATGGAAAGAAGTTTGTGGACTGCTTGCGTGATGAGAACATTGTACCTGGTATCAAAGTTGACAAGGTATATTTTCTAAAGAACGTGTAAATTTGGATTCTTGAGGAATTTTTTATTTAGTTGTTTAACATGAGATTTTTCTATATAATGTGTTTGATTATGCTATTTTTTGTATATCAGGGTTTGGTACCTCTTCCAGGATCAAACAATGAGTCTTGGTGCCAAGGATTGGATGGATTGGCTTCGAGATCTGCTGAATACTACAAGGAAGGAGCACGTTTTGCCAAGTGGTAATTCTTATTTATTTTCTATGTTGATCATTTCACCTTCTTATCATATTCACAGCATGTCTTATTGCCATATGGATTATTCAGGAGGACAGTTGTCAGCATTCCTTGTGGCCCTTCTGCTCTTGCTGTCAAGGAAGCTGCATGGGGACTTGCACGTTATGCTGCCATTTCTCAGGTATTCTTTCACTTAACAAAATCTATTTGTCATTTGCTAAAACCCTTTCAGCAAAGCTAGGAATGCATACTATTTCATTTTCCCTTTTGTCTTCTTTTTACCCCCCTTCTTTTTTTCTTTTTTCTTCTTTTTAATGATGGGTGGAGGGTTGTATGCCGATGTGAATTTTAATATGTTTGGACTTCTGACGCACTCCGTCAAGTAACCGGAAATTTAAAATTTCAGTTAACCGATGTGAATTTTAATATGTTTGGACTTCTGATGCATTCCGTCAAGTAACCAGAAAGTTAAAATTTCAGTTAACCAATTGAAATTTTGTTCAAGTTAAATATCAGTTAACTGATTGAAATTTTGGTTTGTCTTTCCTGTGAATTTGATGAAACCTGTAAGTTTGTTGAAGTCCCAAGTAAAAGGTGTATGGTTCGTAGTTGAGATGACTATGGTTCCCTGTTGTCCTGAATTCTTGAGGTTTCTCATTGTCCTTTTCAAGGAAAACATATTTTTTTTATCTACTGATCAATCTTATCAAATTGCTTGTTTATATACATAGGAGTAGAATTTCCTTGATGCCTTGGATCAGGTTGCTAGATTGATGAGCATGCATGTGCCAATAATTACAGTTTCTGCTTTTGTTTACATTAATTTTTATGTGCAGGACAATGGTCTTGTGCCCATAGTTGAACCCGAGATTCTTCTTGATGGAGACCATGGAATTGAGAGAACCCTTGAAGTTGCGGAGAAGGTCTGGGCAGAAGTCTTTTTCTACTTGGCAGAAAACAACGTTTTGTTTGATGGCATCCTGCTTAAGCCTAGCATGGTAACACCAGGAGCTGAGCACAAAGAGAAGGCTTCTCCAGAGACCATAGCCAAATACACACTCACATTGCTTAAAAGAAGAGTACCACCTGCAGTTCCTGGAATCATGGTACGAAAGCCCAAATCCTTCTCTTATAAAGAATCTAAAGTGACAAAATTTGTTCATACAGCAGTGATTCCTCTTCTCTCAGCAGTGAATGTAAATCTTGAAAATCTTAAGTTCCTATGGCCAAATAATCTAATTTCTTTTTTCTATAGACTGGTTGAATTGTTGAAACTTCCATTGGTGAAACAAGATAAGAAAAAGATTTACTTATTAATTACTTGAGCTGTTGAAATCAGATTAAAACTGAAAACTTGACGCACAGGACCATACCTAATGCAGTAAACAAGTTTTTTTTGTAATATAACGATCTCTGAGCATCTCAACTTTGCTTCTGTTGAATGTCCATCTCAACTTTGCTTCTGTTGAATGTCATTATTCTCTTTGCACATGCTCATTGATTTCAATTTGAACATTGATGAATCTCTTGACTACAATTTAAGATATTAATGGATGCAACTTCTGTTCACTTCTCAGTTTTTGTCGGGAGGACAATCTGAAGTGGAAGCAACCCTTAACCTCAATGCAATGAACCAAACTCCCAACCCATGGCATGTGTCCTTCTCATATGCACGTGCACTGCAAAACACTGTGCTTAAGACATGGCAAGGACGTCCAGAGAACGTGGAAGCTGCACAAAAGGCACTTTTGGTGCGTGCCAAGGCAAATTCCCTGGCCCAGCTTGGAAGGTATTCTGCTGAGGGTGAAAGCGATGGAGCTAAGAAGGGAATGTTTGTGAAGGGTTATACCTATTAAGCAGCATTTCGAGTATGACCGTGCTTCGTGGCTTCAATTAAAAGTGTATTTTGTATTTTCTGTTGGTTCTTCTCATATGTTATTTGTGCTTGCTGAGGAGATGTAGAATTAGATAAGCTTCTCAATTTTCTTTTCTGTCCATGAGACCAGAGGCTTGAATAATACCCGCAAAAGAAAAATTTTCCGAACTGCTGCACTGTCTAGGAAGAGGTGGTTTAGCGAAAGAAAGGATATATGTATCCTTATCTTCATATAAATTATTGTTTTCAAATCTTATGAATCCTAAAGGATATTTCTAGTTCATTGCAGCTACAGCGTAGTCTTCATCTCTTTTAGCTACTACAATTGCCTACCATGTAATTCGTGCTTATATCTGAAGTCTCAACTCGAGTGTGATTGGTATTTAGCTAGCTAACAGGTATTAAGCAGCGAGACGGTCTTTCCTTTTTTTAAAGATCTTCTGTGTCTTTTTTAACAATGCAATGGCTTGTATTTTGTGTTCATATAATGTCAAGTGCAGAACCATGTTCTGATAACACCAACACAAACAGTCTCCAAGAAGCGTTTTTGCCCGACTATGCAGACGAGCAGAGCATTCATGAGCATAGATAGTTGCAAAGACAAGACAGAACATAGAAATTAATCAAAAATCTGTATCCTAAACCGTACAATCTGTATCCTTGTAGAGAACAAAAGAATTTTATGAACATTTTACAGTATAATTAATAAATAATATATTTAGAACAAATTATTTAGTTATATATAATTATATAACAAACATATAAATAAATCATTATATTTAAGAGATTATTTCATTTTAATTGAATAAAGCATACAAATACTAAGTATTAAAAAAAAAAAAAATCTTGGACGAAAACTGAGTCATGATATCTTTTTATTATTAAATAAAAAAATAATATGTTTTTAAGTTTTTACTTTTTTGAATTTTAAGAATTTATGGTAATCATTTACTTTATCTATAATTTATTAATCTATCACAATGATTTGTATTATTTTCTTAATACATTATGTTATTTCTGTTTTCCAGTTGGTTCCCTTCGCATATGGAGCTGCATGATTGATGTTTCAAGGCAATGTGTTTTATTGAGCAGATTAAATGTGAGTGTGGCTGAGTTTTATGGAGGCATTATACACACTGATTTTGGAGAGGAATAAGGCTATGGTTTAACCCTTTTTGAGTTTAATAAGACTATAATTTTTTTTTAAAAGAAAAAGAAAAGTTGATTCTTGTGTATATTATTATGATGTTAGACCTCAGAGACCTGTAAATTGTAATGGTTGAACTGTGACTGCAAAACAGAATGCAGTGCTTCTCTTGTTATCAAAGGCTCATTTAAAGGAACTTCGAGCATTTCACGTCTCTTATTATTTGACAGGTATTTCCTAAAATCAATTTATTTTTCTTTTTTGGCGTTTAATTTAGCTGTTTTTGATAGCTCTTAGTGTTTAGTAAATTATTACTTGTTGTTGATGTTAATAAATTTAATAATTATTAAAAATAAATATTAATATTTATCTTTTTATTTAAATATTATTTTTAATAAAATAATTTAGGTTTTCTATTTAAATAAATATGAGTTGTTTCAAAATATCTGTAACATGGAGTTAAAATGGAGTTGTTTCTAAAAAGGTATTAATTATAGTTGTTTAAAAAAAAATTTAAATGAAGTTTTTGTAAATAGTAGTTATTAACTATTTAACTAAGTAAATTTAATACAGTTTTAAAATCTAAAAAGCTAATAGTTATATCAAAATATTTTGTTAAAACACTTAAATATTTTGTTTGAAGGTTTCTCCTTGTACAGTATATATTCAATTTGGCTTCTCCTTGTACAGTCTACTCAATTTGGTGCTGATCTTACGTCTGCTGGTTGCTCGATGAAAGTTTGTGCCCGGGTTTGATTTGTATCAGTTTGGTATAATTATATGGTTGGCATTGAGCTTGAAGAAATTTTCTGACTGAAGTAGAATATTGTAGCATGAATGTATCTAACTGGTAAAACAAGGCTTGAGTTTATTACAAATGTTTTCCACACTCGAGAGTTATTAGGCTCAAGAATGATATTTTTTTATCAAGTTTACTGATATTTTGTCCTGGATACGAATCTTCTGTTTCATTGTTAATAATTGACCTGAACTCCGGAAATTAGGAGGGAAAAAAAAGAGTAATAATCACAGTAGAATCTATTTTGGAAATTCTGTTTCTGTTCACAAGTATTAGGGGATTTTGCTAAAATAAAGACGACTAGAGTAAGAAACAAGGAGTAAGAATAACATTATTATAAAGGTTTAATTGCAAAAATAAAAATAATTCTTTTATTGGAGACCAATTTTCCTTTTTCTACCTTACAGAAAAAGGGTAACTGTAATAAATTCTATCGAATTATTATTATACACTTTCAAATAGAAGTCTTATCAACTGTTTAACACTTCCAATACAAAAAACACATGAAGTGCTTAAGCCAGAAGGTGCAGTATTTGTTGAAGACGAGGATCCTAGAGATGCTGCAACAAAAAAAAAATGAGGCAGTGGATTTGCCTCACCCTTGGATTCCCATAATCCAATTTATTAGAGTTAAATATACATTGGAGTCTAGAGCTAAAAATGTTGCCTTCAATCCTTTGTCTAAAGTCTAAACAATTCAAAGAATATTAGGCTCCGTTTGGAGAGTCTGAAATTGAAGTTAAAATTAAAATTAAAATTCTCATTTCCAGTGTTGGCAACTATCTAGAATTAAAATTGAAATTCTAATTACAATTTTATGAAATTGTAATATAACTAAAAAACTAATTCCACAATTTCATTTTCAACCCATAAGAATTACAATTTCATAATCACCACTATAATTTACTCTCCCATTGTTATCCCTAGCACCACCGCCACCTTCATCTCCAGAGCCATCACCGGCAATGGTGGCTCACTTGACAGTCATCGCTGGCAATGATGGCGCGTTAGACCGTCACCACAGACAACAATGACTCGCCGGACCGCCACCGACAGTGGTTCATCGTCACTTCTAACTCAAACAAATACTTTCATCGTCACTAATTTTTTATTTAATTTTAATTTTAATTCTAATTTTTTTTTTGTAAAACAAATGTTGAAATTCATAAAATTTTAATTCTAGAGAATTAGAATTGAAATTAAAATTAAAATTTTAATTTCAATTCTTATCCCAAATGAAACCTTAAATTAAAGCTGACATTATTTTATTTATGATAACCATTACTATATAATTTTTTAACAGAGAGAGCCATATGAGGTAATATTTTAGTGTCGTTACAATCCCCTTTCTGCAGAATTTATATATATATTATAGTAGCCAAGCAAAAATTCTTAAACACCAAAACTCAAAATCATAAGAAAAATATTAACCAGGCTGTGGCCATAGCTTTTGGTTGGCACAATAGTCCTATCCTTAATTACAAGTATTGGCCATATGCCAAAAAGCCTACCAATCCGCAAAAGAAAAAAGTTGTCCTCGAGTATCAATTAAAAGAGACTTTTATTTGGTCTAATTTAAGAGGTGGCACCAAAGTTCAATTCTCATAGATATTAAAATCTCCCTCCCTCCCCAAATCTCAAAAATAAATTAAAAATTAGAAAAAAATTTAAAAGAGAGCTTAATTTCACTGCTAAGGCTTCACTTCCATCTCTGGAGATTATCCTCCTATGACCTCAATCTTCTTTGGTCTTTTACGCAAAATTATTGGAGGATATTGAATGTCACCTACCTTTGCAGGAACTATTACTATCTTCTCTAAGGCCACTCCTTGCTTTTTCAAAAGCCCCAAGAAATGTGCTTCATTTTCCGTTCCGGTAAATTGTTTCATCTTCACTTCCTTTAGATTTGGCATACTGAGACTAATTGGTTTATTTTTGAGTTGTTCTGAAAGTTCCTCCTGTAAAATGTAAAACAATTTTTAAGAATTTCATGTTGATGAGCAAATTGATAACTTCACCTCCTTTGCAACAATTAAGAGTACTCACATCTTTGTGCAGCTTGTAAAGATAATCAAGGATCATTGTCTCAATGTTGGGAGTAACTTCAAGCAATGCAGCCATCCCAAGAAGATCATATTGTGTATATCCTGTTTGGAGCTCTAAATGTTTGAGATTGTAGAGTAGAAAGTCTTCAGAAAAATCTTCTTTTGGCACCAACTTTGGACATCGATATCATGCACGGGAAGTAATTAGATGAATTTCTCAAATATTATCAATTAAAATCAAATTTGAAAAGCTATTCCAATAGAAAAATAAAGTGTATATACTTAAAAAACACAACCATAATATTAGGTAGGTAAAATATTCATTAAGGGGGAAAAAAGCATGGGGCATAGCCGAAGGTTGGAATTGTGTCAGAGATTGTTATGTTCAAAAGCCATGGAGACTTTAGCCAACTTGCTTCTTACACTGAGTGTAATTTATCAGACACAGCACAATCTGTTGAGGCAGCTTAAATCTTCCAGTTATGTAATCCTGAAGCTACTACATTATTTTCACAAATTACATTGAATCTTAATGATGCTCCAACTGCAATTTACCAATCCTAGTAGACAAAAACCTTGACCTTACTAATCAGATATAATAAATTGAGGGAAAAAGTTAATCTGATATCCAAGAGCTCTCAGATATCCTAATCTTAAATTTTATAAACAAAATAATTATAAATTATCCATTCTATGTATATAATAAATGTATTTCGACGATCATTTTTTAATAAATTGAGCTGTTGCACTTGATATAGTCCAATTTTATTAAGCTATTAAAAATATTCATACGCCCTTCTCATCTATTTCAAGCTGTTCAATCGTAAATATCAGGAATTATTAGGGGCTCTCAACCAAGACCGTACAGATGAAAGAGAAGCACTTCTTTTGTTGATATGGCCAATCTTACCTCACATTAATATTAGTTGGATAGTTTAGGAGGTTTTCCAATTGACGAAGTTTTACAGGATTTCCATAAAAAAAAAAAAGGTCTATAGCTAACTCTGAGGTTCTTCTTTTATAATTATAATGGCCAGTTCATTCAGTTCAAGAGCTCTACAAAGAAGAAAATGAGAAAGAAAAATGAAAAAACATGAGAAGAGGAAAAGATGAATACAAGAGGGAACATAAGTCTGTGTATGACTGATACAAGGAATCGGTTGAGTAGCTGCGCTTAACTTTTCAAACTAAGAACTTCACTTTCCTACACCGTTCTGTTCCTAGGCTACTAGATAAAATATGACGATAAACCTGCTGCAAAAGTGGACGTTCAGCAACATGCATGATTTGTCATAGAAATACTCCAAACTAATTCTTATTAACCAATAAGTTGGTAATTCATAATAAGCTTGTAACTGTAAACCCTTAATGAAGTGTCATGCCATCAAGATAGAAGATATTCAAATACTTTATATGAGGAGGAACCTTAATGTATATGGTAAGATTGCACCATTATGACCTAAATATCACATACATCTAATCCTCCATAAAGCCTAGGATGCAGACAGTCTCATAATCTTATACAATGGTCTACAAGACACATGGCGGAGGGGCAGCGATGGGGGCTAGAACCTAACAGCAGCTAAACTAATCTATGATGATGTTCTCTATTCATCCAACATAAGAAAGGCATGGCCCTCAAACTTAAATATATTACATAAATACAAGAGTTTCCTTGATTAATATATCTATAAGAATAAGTGGTGGGACCGCACAGTTAGTTCCTAGAACTTAATTGCAGGTGAACTAAAACATGATAAGCAATACAAAAAACTTATGTAACATATATGGAGACAGATTTTCCAAGTAAAAAAAAATTATGCAATTAACAATTTTATACATTTGTCGAACACATTAACAATGTTATAAAAGCAAGAAAAACACATTTAGCAGTGAAGCAAAACATCAAAAATATGAAAAATTCAGAGCATAACAGATTGAATACCTTAAGCCACCAATTCTGTATAGCAAGACTCCTTATATAAGGCACTTGATCAAGCATCCTCACAATCTTATTCCAGTATCCATAGTACTCATCCCATTTATGCCCAATCGAAGTACGAAACTGAACCAAAGAAGACAAATTGGTAACACAACATTTCCCAACCTCAAACCAAATAATACTTAACGAAATAAGATTAGGACAATCAATCTCCAAATTGACTTCAGCTTCATTGCGAATAAAGTACTTGAGCTCCAGTTCCTTCAACTTCCTAGAACAAACCTTCAAAGTATCCATACCATAACAGTTACCAAGCTCCAAAACCTCCAGATTGGGGCACCCACTAATCAAATCTAAAGCCATTTGATCCGATAAATAAATTTGATCAAGATAAATAGACTTCATTGACCAAAGACGCATACTTGACATATTAGCAGGTAATGTCAAGTCACATCGAGTAAGCTTCAAAGCTCTAACATTTCCATTTCTTAAAGCAGAGAAAGGAAAATCGTAATTGTCCCACAAATGAGGTTCCTCGACATGGAAACTCTTATCGATAAAGAAATCAAGATCAAGCTCTTGAGCTTTATTCCTGATCGCGTAACGAATCCAAGAATCAACATGGAAACCATAGCGATCTTCGTAAATGAAATCGAGACGGAATTTTGTAAGAGGCGACTGCGGGCGGCAGATTAGAGTCCGGTCGACGAACTCGGAGAAGAATTGGCGGGTGGTGGAAGGCGAATTGTAGGGAGGGAAATCGGAGTAAGAGAAATTTAGAGAGGGGATTGAAGACCAGAGAGGGTACCATTTTTTGGAGACTAAACTGGCTGTAATGGTGTCTAGTGTTGGCAAAAAAGAAAGAATGTGGAGGAGTAAATGTTCTGGGAGCTCGTCCAAATTTGTTGTTGAAGCGGTTGTGGTGGTGGTGGCGCCGCCGGTGGTTGCGGTGGCGTTGGATGTGGAGTCATGGTTTGTATTTCCATCTAACCTTTGACGATTCATTTCACGGATCTGAACGTCTGTCTCTGGAGAAATTTGCTCGATTCAGTCTACCAGTGATGGCAACGGGACGGATATTAGACGGGTTTCTTTTACAAGCTTCCGTCCTTGTCAACGTATTTTTGTACCCATCTCGTTATTGGCTCCGTTTCGAATCATTATCCACCTCTGACTCGAACCCACTCAATTTTAAAGTTAAAACTCTTATGCTCCATATAATAAACGGGACGGGATGAATTTGGATTATTTGTCCTATCTAATATCTTATTTTATATATTATATAATTTTTTTTTATATATTATATTATTAATAAAAAATTATTAATTATTAAAATATTTTTAAAAAAAATATGACATACATAAAATTATATGAGATAAGAGATGATACACAAAATAAAATAAAAAATCTAAATTGAGACGAAATAATATCCATTATACTAGAGACAAATCGAAGCGGATACGGAACATATTAAATTATCATCCCTAATTTATTTTTAATTGATAGATCAATAATTTTTTTTCAATTATTTTTAGGGATAATTACTCTGAAATTTCTGTATTTTATCATATTATATTAAAAAGTCCTTATATTTTTAAAATTATATTAAAAAATTTATATATTTTAATTTCGCTAAAATTTGAGATTCTTCCGTTAAAAATATATTAAATTAATATAAAAAATTCATAACACCCTTATTTTTATTTTTATTTTTCACTCAAATATTATCACTTTCATCACACCAAAATTTTTATTTTCACCATCACAACCACACCACTACCACCAACACCACCACTGTCTAATATCGAACAAGAAAAACTGGGCAAGGCTAATACCAAAACCCAAAGTGATTTTGACTCAAATATATAAGTCTCAGCTTCTTCAATTTGGCTAGACTCAATGGAACCCCACTAGTTAACTAGTTTCTTGAAAGTGTAATTTCTTCCATATTCACCAAATTCCCAATCCCATCAGGAATAATCGACTCATCCAATAATCGATCAAGATACTCAAAGAGAGATTTACTATCCAATTCAGTTTCAATTTTGTCCCCCAATTCATGAATCTGAGCTTGCAACTAAGAATGTTTGGCACCATAATTAGATTGCAAAATATACTTTCATCTTTCCAGAACCTATAAACAAACCCATCAAAAAAAATCAATCAATCAAAGAAAGCTCAAAGCTTTTCAATGTAGAGAATGAAAACTGCAATTTCTTCTAGCGATTTTAGGCCGTTTCCGACCAATTTTTTGTATAAGCTTTTTCCATTTTTGTCCGACGACAATTTTCGACCATTCTCTCATTTTTTTTTCTAATCCCTTATCCCTTCTACCAATGTTCTTCCTTAACAATAGCAGCAGTGGCAAAGGCGTCCTCAACGGCGGCAATAACTGTGGGATTGGTTTCAATGGGGTGATTTGTTGCTAAGACCTAGAAGTGAATAAAGATTATTCAGTGTTTAAAAAAGGAACCCACTTCTTCTATTTTAGAGCTATGGAAATAGGGGTTTGCAGGGGAAAGATAGGTCTCTCTCTACAAAATCCAAAACCAAGCCCCTAATATTTATGTGGAGTCTATGGGGGGTGGTCTGGGAGAAAATGAAAGGAAAATGGATTTATAATGGAAAAATGGTTGGAATTGGATAATATATTTCTTCTACCAATGGCAAAAGAAAACATCTTTGATTTTGATTTTGATTTTGTTGATGACTTCTACTTGTATGCTCTCCTCAATAATGAAGGAGAAGAAGAAAAAAAAAAGGAGTAAATCATATGGAATTGGAAAATTTTTCAGCTTGGTTGCTTCGCCAAAGAGAGGGGTAATTTGGGTATTAACATATATATTTTAATCAAAAATTGATTTTTCGCCCTTTGACTAATGAAAAAAATAGACAGAAAAATCTTGTAATTTAAAATAATCAAAATACAAAAATTTTTTAGTATATTTTTAAAAACACATGGATATTTTAATATAATATGACAAAATAAAGATATCTCATAATAATTATCCCTTATATTTAAAAAATATAAAGGAATTGGGTCTTGTTCCTCTTGGCTAGTGAATATGGGTATCTAATACCATAATAATAATAATAATAAATATTATCACGACCTAATCCTATTGGCCATGTGACCAACACTAGAGAATGGGAAAGTATAAAATTTCCGAAACCCATAATATGCCTGTCATGCAGAACCTAAGTAAAATATCAAATTTCTATCACTTAGAGCAATCATCAGTCATATAACATCATTGACGTTAGATTTCTGCTAAACAAATAACAAACTGAACTATAATCATAAATCTAACACTTAAAATAATAATGTGGAGCTCTAAAAAATTTAATATAATGAATATGAAATAATTTCATAACAAAATAAAATAACTCTTTTACCTGAAGAATAAAAGACAAGAAATATTCAACTTAAAAACTTAGTCTCTGTGAGCTCAACCCGGAACCTAGAGAAAAATATTTGAACATGGGTGAGCGTTCAACACAATGAACTTATATAATTTAATTTAACATGCAGATCATTTATTAATCAAGATGAAATGTCATATTACACATAATCATCAATAAACATCATAATCATCAATAAACATACATAACATTCATGATGGAAAATGTTCGTAAAATCCAACCACATATATATTTTTATTTATCGTAAATAGAGGGTCAACCCCCTCTCTTAACTCTCTTAAAATTCAACTATGAGGTCATGGTAAGATTAACTCAAACCAGACAATCTCTGTAATAATATCATTATCATATCGTTAATATTTTCTGTGTTAGTACAGCTGAATTCCACATCATCCAATTTTTCATTGCAATCACATACAAATATATCATCAACATTACATAATATGACATAAACATATATTATGTTTCTAAATCTAATACAATAGTGATAGCTTATATACATATACATTCTTATTCATACAGTGCTTGCATGTCATGCATATATACAAAGTTAAATTAAAATATAGTAATTCACAAATTGACGACCATCAAATTAATTGGCTCTCTCGGAACGCTTTCTGACTGACAATAATGGAAGACACCCAAAATACTGGAATCAAATACGAAAATTATTAGAATTATATTCAAATATTGATTTAAAAATAAAAGAATAAATTTCAAAAATTTGCCGAAATTTCGGCAGAGTTTCTCCTAAAAATAGGATGCAACCTCTAGAAATGAAATATATAACACTTACAATAATTACTCCAAAAATTCACATCTAACACCATCAAATCAATTGACCTTTTTTTGATCTCTAACTTATCAACCTAATAATTATGATCAATTTACTCATCTCAAATACCAAATCCAATTTACTAAATAATTATTTATAACAGTCTAATATTTCAACTCAATTCCGACATTTAATTTATCATTACTGATATACTAGAAATAATAATAGTAGCGAGTAATCCATTTACCGATACTTAATTAAAATAATATTTCGTAAATAATTATTCACTAAATCCTCAATAAATAACCACATTAAAATTAATATTTATATCTAATTACCTTAAAATATTTAGAATAATATCATCATCAAAACATTTTTGTCTTAATAATCTATTTATCAAACTTCAATAATTGTCTTAATTTAATCTTTTTATAAACTTAATTTAATTACCTACTTCATTAAATTATTCCTCAAATAATTTAACCTTTCAGTATCTAAATTTCACAAATATTGTCCATATAATTTCTATAATAATTCCAAATCAATATAATAATTTTATCTTAATTCTTATATTTAATAAAAACATAATTACTGATAATTCACTACTCGAAAATTTTACAACCAATGTCAAATTTAATATTTTTTCATAAATGTCGTCTAAATAATTTTCTTAATAACTCTAAACAATCTAAAATTATTTATCCTCTAAAAATAAATATAATTATTAAATTTTAACTGCCTAATTTTTCCAATACCAATATAAATATTCATCAATTTTCACAAATTTATCTCCAAATAATTTTCAAGTAATTAATAAATAATTTTAGAATAAATTTAAACTTACTTACTCGAAATTTGTCGAAAATTTATGCGTGTCCAAATTTTTTCAGTCCCTACTTCGGTCTCTGATCGAGGGGCAAAATTGGTGCCAATGGAAAGTTTATAAAGAGAGGAGTTCAATAATATTGGAGTCACCGAAATTGGCTACCGGAATTGGCCGGAATCCACTATTAAAAGTCCGATGGTTTTATGTTTCGATTTCATTTTTCGGCAAATTTCAGGTGGCAAGTTGGATTCAAAAATAATTCTGGGATCAAGACAAAACTATAGGAATAAAAATTACTCAATTTGGAGTTCAAATGAGAGAGTTATAATTAATTGAAAATTTTGACCAACATGATAATTGAAACTATTTTGAATAGAAATAACTTCTTACCTGTTGCTTGGAATTGAGCAAGATTAGTGCCTATGAACTCTTTTCATAGTAGGTTATACGGTAGTATGAGAGATATCGATCACCTCCCTCTGGTTTGGCTAAAATCGACACCGTAAGTTGGACCATCGACTATCTCCTTCTCCTCTTATTCTTCTTCTTCTTCTTCACATTTCCAGCAGATTTTAATCTGCTGGCATCCAATCCGAGGCTGCCACGTGGCAGTCTCTGATTGGTCTTATTATTTAATTTTTTTTGAAAATTTATAGAAAATTTATTTTAAGTCTAAAAATTATAAATAAATAATCAATAAATTTCTTATAAAATGTATTTCATTTTAACATATTAAAATTTGAAAAAATAATATATTTCTAATTTAATAAAAACTATTTAAATATAAATTTAATTTCTAAAAATTCTTAAAATAACAATAATAATAATTAAAATAATTTATTTAACTAAATAACTAAGTGTAAAACTTAAATTATTAAATAACACATAATAATATATGATATTAATTAAAATTAAAATTAATTTTTTGAAAAATACCTTTCCCTTTTACTTTTAAATATTTATTTTTTTAAATATAATAAATCCTAAAAATACTTTTATATTCATAACTTTAATTAAATATAAAAAAAAATAATTACTATCTATAAATAAAATATAATTTTTAAAAATATTTCAAAAATATGGGTATTATAAATATAAATTCAATTTAGAAAAAAAAATTATCCAATTAATTGCTTGTTTGGATTAGTGATTAGAAATTAGTGTTCAGTGTTTGAAGTCTCAGCTACTAATATAACGTATTTGGTAAATTTAGCATTTGGAGTAGTATTTTAAAATTCAGTTCCAGTTATTCAAAATTATAATTGAAATATTGAAAATTAAAATTTATAGTTAGTATTTAACTCTCTAATCGATGGTCGTTAATCTTTAGCCACTGAGCTAATGGTTGATTATTATCACTAAATTAAATAGACTCTAAATATCAGTTTGAATTAGCGATTGAAAATTAGTGTTTGTCGATTGAAATCACCACCGCTAGCATGAGGTATTTGATAAATTTAATGTTTCGAGTATCATTTTAAATTTTAGCAGTTAAGATTAGGTGTTTGAGCTCCTAATTGCTAGCATGAGATGTTTGGTGAATTCAGTGTTTCAACTAGCATTTTAAAATTCAATGTTTAGTGATATAAAATTATAAGGAAGGACTTAAAATTATGAAAATATCAATCAAAATATAAATATCGATTGAAACATCGATATTAATTCAAAAGAATGTGAAAATTAATATATAAACTTAAAAATATTGAATAAAATTTTGAGAAATATTATAAAAAAGTAAGAGAAATAATTATAAATTAAAATATGAAAAAGAATAACACTTAAAATTATAAAATGATATATATAATTTGCATGAAATTAAAAATTTAATGTAATAACATAAAAAAAATAAATTTGATAAATTCATATTTAATGAATTTTGATATTATAATACATTTTCTTATAATTAATATAACACAAAAATAATCATTATTTTACAATACTATAACAATAAATTAACTACATTATAATAATATTCTTAATATCATATTAAATTTTATAGAATTTAAAATCATTCATTTTATCTATTAAAAGATTTTGATAATTATTTATTAGTTAAAGACAATATTCATCCTAAGTAGTAAGCGTAGAAAAAAAAAATTCTCTTTTTTTTTTTTTTTTTTTTTTTTTTTTTTTTTTTTTTTTTTTTAAGGACGTGGGGTAAAAAAAGTTTTTATATTTTTTTTAAAAACAATTTAATTTTTTTTTAATTTTTTTATTTTTAAAATCAAAAATGAATCAAATTATTTAAGTTTAAAAAAAAAAATTTTATTTTTTTTTTTTTTTTTTTTTTTTTTTTTTTTTTTTTTTTTTTTTAAGGACCTGGAGGAAAAACATGTATTATATATTGATGAACAAGCATTTCATTATTTTATAATTTTTTGATCAATTTGTAAATTTTTTTATAACAATATGTGCAATTTTAAATTAAAACTTTTGAATTGCATTTTTATTTTATATTTTAAATATTATTATATTTTGTTTGATATTTTACTAATTTTTGTAAAATTTATTTGATATTGATATATCTCACATATATATTATCAATATTTCTCGATATATCAATATATTATTAAAAATAATGTCAATAAGATACGAAATGAGTTTTAAATATCATAATCCTTGAAAATTTAATATATTAATATATATATCGAACGAAAATATGAAATTTTAGTTAATAATTATAATTGAAATACTGAAGGTTAATCATTAGTATTTAATCCTTTAATCCATGGCTGCCAACTACTAGTAATTGACTATTGACTGCCAATTGTTGATAACTAACTGTTATCATTAAGCCAAATACACCCTGAATTTAGAATCAACTTTGAAATTTAATCAAAGCTTATTTTTTTATTTCAAGATCAATCTAATTACTGTTGATTATAAAAAATATATTTAATATTCTAAAAAAGAAAAAAAAAATAAAAGAAAAAGAAAACCCATTATTTAGTATTAGTAACAACCTAACCGTTATCAAGGCCAACCTTAAGCCAGGATAATGGCAATATTAGGACCAATTGGATAAACCCAAAACAACTAGATCATCTAAATGTCCATCAACCCAAGCCCAAATGTCAAGAGCCATAAATTCTAAGTCCGATTGAGCAAGGGCCATGTTGGCAAGAGAGATATTGGATAATGGTGGTCCAAGTCAGTGGTCAGTGCTTGTAGGAGAGGACAGTAAGGCCATGAAAAGGTTTATGTGACTGCCCAATAAGTATATATATTTATTTGTAAATAGAGAAAAGAAATCAGAAATGTATTATTGATGCAGCCAAGCAAGGAGATGGGAATGACCGAGATGCTTCGTTGTGATATTCTTCACCTGTCCGCTGGTTTTTCTTCTTGTGGCTCTGTTTTTGTGCCTTGTTTAGTTAATTGAGTAGCCCATATGGCAGCTAAGAAAGTCCTTTTCGATGATTACTTGAATAGTAATCCATTAACTTCTAAGTTTGGTTCCAGAACAAGCTTCATAGAAGAGCCTTTCCTACTTTCTAAATTGTAATGTAATTTCTTTTTTTTTTTATTTATTAACCACATGTATCTTCATTTTGATTTTAGGGTTGATTAACATTAAATCTTATTTTAGGGTTAGTGGCTATTTCCCAATGTGTATATTCTCCACGAATCCATTCTAAAACATTACTGTGAAATACAAATATGTCTTATCACTTGAACCTCGTTAGTAATGTGATGTCTTATTACTTGGACTTCGTTAGTAATGTGATTTCATTCTTAATAATAGGCTTGCTAAACATTTTGTTAATAAGAATATAGATCTTAAGACTAAATTACAAGCATGATAATTTTTTTATTTATGAAGTCCATTGTTGTGGCCAGTGGAGGATGAATAAGGATTAAATAAATAAATAAGAGTGTTAGATGTTAGTTAGCTTGCTGAATTGTCAAGTTAGTTAGCTCCAGAATTGTCTATATGCACTGATATAACAAATTCATTTGGGATATGCATGAATTGAATTGTTAATCTGAATATTCTACTCTCTCAATCCCTTTTCTTTCTTCCTATTCTGCTCTGCCCGATCTCCTTCTTCCCTGCATTCTCTTCTCTTCTTCTCTGCATTCTGTTTCTTCTGCTACTGTTCATCTCTGTGTTGACCCTCCCTTGGTTTCATTGTTTGATTCTTATTAATTATGGAACAGGTCCATAACATCCTTATGTGAATGATTTCTTTTGATGAAATTGAAAAAAAATAAATAAAATACAATATATAAAAATTAAACTATGAAATTACCTTACTAAAATAACAAAAATATTTATATTGATAGATCAATGATTTTGCTGCCTTCTTTTGTTGTCTAATCATAGATGCTAAATAATTTTGTAAAATATAAATTATAGATAAATTAAATATAAAATGTTGAATGAGCTAAATTCTCTAAATTTAATAGTTAATTTTTAAAATTGGCAAAACGTATCTTTAAACTCCTTGATTTTTTTTCTGATTTTTCTATTAAGCCTCTAAGTTTTATTTTTTTTAATTGAGCCCTTGAATTTTCAATTAGTAATCTATTAAGCCCTTTTTTCATTGCGGTTGACGAAAGTATGAGGCACGCGTTTAAAAGCACATTGAGCCATTTTGCACATACAAATTGGAATATTTAAACTGATTAGAATTGCTCAAGTGGAAATTTAAAATAAATTAATTAATTAAAAATTAAAATTACCTAAATTATAAGGAAACGGTGCCGTTGGTATTATTTGGGAATTATTTAAAAATTTTGTTTGTGTATAATAACCCTAAATCGATTGAATGAAGGCATATAGATTAGCTATTTATCTCTTATCCTCCAATCTTTGAAGTTATTTGGGTTGTTTTAGAGTTGTAAGAAATTAGAAAAACTAGGGATCGATTCGTATGTGGCGATCTTCTGTATGGAATCTCATAATTCTATATTGAGGACTTCCCCATCGTGATGTCACACTCCAACTCCAGTGGTGCGACGGTCCTATGGCAAGGGTAGGCTTAAAGCCACCATAAATCTGTAGAACTCATATATCCTAAATCTCATACACAATTATATCAATTATAAACATCATATAATATCATACAATGAGCATTTCTATAAATTTAATTAAACATCAATCATATCTTTACCATTATCATTTCATGGCTTTTTCTTGTTTCTTACTGATC
>CANXYC010224832.1:0-16969 GCA_948193065.1 Aleurites moluccanus | reverse complement strand
ATATGATATTCCTTGATGTTTTTTAGTGATCAAAACCTATTTTGTATGGTTAGAATGCAAAAAGATGGATTGAAACCTTAATAGGAAGAACTTGGAATTAAATTGATGATTTCTTTGGTTCAAATGATGTTTAAATGATGTGTATGATATTAATTTGTGGTCAAATGAAAGAAACAAACTCATTTGGTTATGAAAATGAAATTGTCGAAATGAGGTTCTTAGTGTTTGATGTTTGATTTTGATGTTTAAATGGCTTAAAAGGTGTAAATGATGTGTATTTGATGTAATTAACATGAATTGATGGCTAAATGTTTGAAATGAATTGATTTGGAGAAAAGTTTGGTTTGGCCGAAACTTGGAAGTGAATTGAATGCTTTAATGATTTGGCATTTGTTAGGTTTAAATGATTAAATGTAATGCATTTGGTGTATATTAATGTTGTATGTTTGATTGGTGTTGAAAATGGATGAATGAAATGATTTCCATTAATGTGGTAACATATAGACTTTGTTACTTTAAGGTGTTAGGCAAATGCAAATGAAGAACTAAAGTTTGATTATAGTATAATGGCTAGAATGAATGAAATGTATATGGTTAAATGTAGGAAGATTGAATAGTATAAGTGATTTGAAGCATAAGTGGAAATTTATGTATGTTTAGTATGAAATAGTGAGCTAAGTTTTTGGAAGTTCATAACTTAGCATAATTTTGATGAATATGTGTAATGTGAATGATTTGCGGTGATGGAAATGCATTTGATGCATAAAAGGTATGAAAAGTGTTAAAAAGGGTAATATAGGGCCTTTGATATGCTTAATGTGTGATTTGTGTATAATGTATGTGTTTATGTGTTTATATGCTTGATTATGCCTTAATATGGCATAATATGTGTTTTGGTATGATTTATAGTGAATATGTGTCTTATAAGACCAATTTGGTTGTTATAGGAGAATCGTCCCAAGCAAGAGCTGTGGACGGGGAGTCCCAGGCTAATTAGGCCTGCGTGAGTATCATTTTGAGAGTTGTTAATAGAGGCGAGTCTATATATATGTTTGATGCATTATACATTCATAAGTCATGCATTTATGCATATGAAATGATAATCTTGCTTGGAAAACATTAATGATCCACATTTGGGCAATTGTATGAATTTGACCTAAAATACTGCCACCAAAATACCTAATTTTGGCACAAACTTTGATTGGCTATAAAATTTATTCTAAAAGGCCTTTTGACCTGAAACCAATCCCAATCATCTTATATATATATGTACTTGTGATTGGTATAAAGAAATTGCTATGTATATATTGATTTCAAGGCAAACCAGAAAGTGCCTGAAAAATGAAAACGGACCCGTAATTTGGGAGCCAGTTGCTGCAGCGCAAACTGGCTCCGACGGGCAAAGATATGAAAATATGCCAAACCCTTTCTTTAGGTCTATCATTGATATATATCATCATTTAAGTCCTATTTGAGACTTATTATAATATGTTTATGCTATATGAGACATTTGCATATAATATATTATAGCAGGACTACTTTGATGGTGTAGAAATAAACCATCGGCTGTGATCAAAGATACATGTTATGACCTCTGCTAGGGAGGGTAAGAATATTCCCTATGCTATGGTTGATTGGAGAAAATGGGATGAAGTGAAGTTACAGTATGATATGTGACACAATATGACATGTTACAGGCTCCTGTTATATTATATGTATTATGATCCATGCTATGTATTTCATCATATTATCACCAACATTTCTATTTAAAGATCATTAATGGATAAATATGACTGTCATGAATATTATTGCATACTCATATATATAATGACTCACTGAGTATAAAGTTATACTCACCCCTTTCAGTGGTTATGTGATTTCAGGAACTCAGTGAGGCAGTCCTTGGATCAGATGTATGTATTTGAGGTCACTTATGTGTATTGAAGTTCCTTGGTATATAATGTATAAAGGTTTCAGGTTTGAGTTGACTTAAGTAAAATGTCAAAATGATCAAATGGTAAACAAATATGATAATGTTTATGTTGTACATATTTATGATATGTGATCCTTATATGAAATGCATATGCTATGGAATGTGATTGCCAATATTGAAGTGATTTTAGAGTTGTGATTGATCAATGGAGGTTATAAGGGGATGTATGTTGTATTGGGAGTGCAGATTTATATGTTTTGCAGATAGCTTAAGTCAGAGTTACAAAGGAAACTCGGTCAGTTTTTCTGCATGAATAATATGTTGTTTTAAAAAAAAAAATTATTACCTAAATGTATCACAGGTTAAGTTATGAATGTAAAAGTTAAAGCATGGGTTCTTTGAGGTACTAGTGGCTTAGGCATTACCCGTACCCTAGGACCGCCATAGTCTAAAATTAGGCTGTGACAGGAGGCAACCTCTGCCTCCCTGGTAACTTTTTCTCTATCATCAGACATCTCTGTAATCTATCGAGAAAAACGGAAATAGTCTCAGAAAATGACAAAAATGCAAAATAATAACATATAACAAATGATAACAGCAAAGGACGGCAAAGGAAATCCTATGCTCTATGGTATACTTAATTTTATCCCATTATGTACTTAGTCACTATTCCTCTATAATTCAAGTACTATTCATCTATAACCTAAATTCACAGACTGTAAACCTAGATGCTCTGATACCACCTATGTTACGACCTGTTTCCGGATCGCGATGGTCCTAGGGCACAAGAGATGCCAATGGCAACCGGCACCCGTAAAATCCAGTATCACATGCACAATCTATAATCCATAATATATTATCCATTTTAGTTAATTACCATCCATTCTGTTATTATGTCATGCAATCTGTAATTTACTGCAAATGGTTGTAACAATGGTATATACCCACTACCCTGTCGGTGAGACAGCTCTGTCAAACCACATTTAGGTCAATATAAAGGAATAACATGTCAATAGACACCATTATGCAATAATGGTATCATCACTGTCAATATAATTAATATCTTTCAAATCAAATAGCAATTGAACAAATGGCATTGCAATAAACAATGTATAATCAACGATAAGCGGTATGGTAAACAATGAAGGTATGGAACAAAAGTTGGTTCAGGAAAGGAAAATCGGCGGGTCAATTGGCATGCCAACGTCACTGGCGACAATGGCATTCAAATGGTAGGCTTATGGAATACAAAGCAATAGGCCAAAGGCAAATGAACTAGGCATTTCATCGAACATGTGGTGGGCATACAATGGCAAGCCAATAGGTTAGGTTTAGGTGCAACATTGACTTGCCCAATTCAATCAACATAAGGCTACATTATCAACAATGGTATAGGCATCAAAGGAACACAATTAAACAACATCAAAATGGGATCAAATGGCTAAGAAAAATCAAGCAAAACCAAGCAATTTCTAAAGGAGTGAATAGTGATGGTGGGTTCGACCAACAATGGGATTTTGCATATAGTTTCCAATCATCAATTAAATCAATTAGGCATGTTATTTGATGCATTATAGACTCACCTAATTCTTCAAATCACTTTGAACAAGCCAATTCCAACCAAAATCAACAAATGGCCTATATAAGGCAACTTTGTCTAAACTTCAATTCCACATCAAATTAATCATCAGTTAGTTACCTATTCACATCCAATTGACTAATTCTAATATTAATTAACAAAATCTAACTCTAAATCATCAAATCATTTCTTACAGCTTCAATCTAAATAGGCAAATTAGGGATTTCTACAAATTTGCATCAATTGATGAAATATAACACCAAACCCATCTAATTCAACCTAAATAACATCTAAATAAACCATCAAATCAAACAAAAACACATCTTACCTCAACCTTGAAGAACCACCCGAATTGCTTCCTTCAATATTCCTTGAATTCCTTAGCTTCTTTCTACAAATTGGTGATGGAAATAAAGATAACTAGGTTAATAAGCAAGATTTCTATCAATTTTCCTTAAGAAATTTTGTGAGAAGATGAAGAAAATGGAAGGAGAAATCAAAGAAAGTGGTTTGGCCACTTAATGGAAGAAGAAGATGATGACATTTTGTTCTAAATGACAGAATAAATAGAAAAATCCAAATGGTAAATTACAACTAAATCCCCGAACTTTCATTAGTTACACTTTGGTCCAAAATCTTTTGTAATTTATTCTGACAATTCTGTCTGAATTTGGATTTCAAAGTGGGGAGTAAATAAGCTTATTTTAATTTACACTTATTTATAAAAATAGTTATGGAGTCATTCTGTAATCCTGACCGACTAATTTTCACTATTCACCTTAAAGTTCCTTATATTTACCATTTTGCCATTAGCTATTTTTCAGTGTTCCTAAATGATTTTCACTTCTTTATTTTTACCAAAATTACACTTAAATTATGGTGATCTTTTACCCCCCAGATCACCTTCGGAAATTCTTCAATTGACCGGACTATTAATTTCTCTACAGTGTTCCGGACACCGTCGCTTTCCGGAAAAGTATTAAGTTTGCTTTCTAACTGTGTCTCTAAAAATATTTCCCATCATTTCATGACTAATGAATCATAAACTGAGAATTAATTCATACATGTGAGTTAGGAATTTGTAGGGTATTACAGTAATCCTTGGTATGGATTGGCTAACGATACATCGAGTAGTTATTCATTGTTATAGGAAGAGGGTTAGATTCCAGCCTGAGGGGCAGCCTGAATTTTAATTTTTGGGTGATTAGCGGGAATTCGGGATTAGTTTGGTTTCTGCTATCCAGGCTAGGATGATGATAGGGAAAGGTTGTTCAGCCTACTTGGCTCATGTGATTGATGTGCGAAAGGTTTCTATAGATATTGGTCATATTTCAGTGGTTTGGGAATTCTCTGATGTTTTCCCTGATGAGTTGCCAAGTTTACCTCCTGATAGGGAGATAGAGTTTGAGATTGAGGTGTATTCAAGCACCGTTCCGATATCCATTCCTCTATATAGAATGGCACCAGCAGAGTTGAAAGAGCTAAAGGTGCAGTTGCAGGAGTTATTAGATAGAGGATTTATTAGACCGAGCAGTTCCTCATAGGGGGCTCCAGTCTTGTTTGTGAGAAAGAAGGATGGCTCATTGAGAATGTGCATCGATTATAGATAGCTGAACAAGATGACAGTGAAGAACAAATATCTATTGCCACAGATTGATGACCTGTTTGATCAGTTGCAGGGTGCTAGTCATTTCTCTAAAATTGACTTGAGATCTGGGTATCACAAATAGAGAATCAAGAAGGGTGATGTACCTAAGACTACTTTCAGGACCCGGTATAGACATTATGAGTTTCTAGTGCTGCCATTTGGGTTGACTAATGCACCTACTGCATTTATGGATTTGATGAACAGGGTGTTCAGGCCCTTCTTGGATAAGTTTGTCATAGTGTTCATTGATGACATTCTTATCTATTCCAGGAGTGAGGAGGAGCATACAGAGCATCTAAGGATTGTATTGTAGACACTTTGAGAGCATCAGTTGTATGCTAAGTTGTCTAAATGCCAGTTCTGGCTAACCGAAGTGTGTTTCCTTGGTCATGTGATTAGTAAGGAGGGTATTATGGTAGATCCTTAGAAGGTTAAAGTAGTTGCAAATTGGCCTCAGCCTTCTAGTGTTTTAGAGATTCGTAGTTTCCTTGGTTTGGCAAGATACTAGAGAAGGTTTGTGAAGGATTTCTTCAGAATTGCTACTCCGTTGACTATGCTGGCTAAGAAGTATGAGAGATATCTATGGATGGATAAGTGTGAGAGCAATTTTTAGACTTTAAAGTCTTGCCTCACTAGTGCTCCAGTGTTAGCATTGCCATTAGAGGATGAGAAGTATACAGTGTATTGTGATGCTTCTCAAATTAGATTGGGATGTGTTTTGATGCAGCTTCAAATAGTGATTGCCTATGCTTCTCGGCAGTTAAAGAAGCATGAGGGAAACTATCTGACACATGATTTAGAGATGGAATTTATAGTCTTTGCATTGAAGATATGGAGGCATTATTTGTATGGGTCTAGATGCGAGATATATACTGATCATAAGAGTTTGCAGTATATACTTCAACAGAAGGATCTAAACCTCTGACAGCACAAATGGGTTGAGTTGCTAAAGAATTATGATTGTGAGATCCTTTACCATATAGGCAAAGCTAATGTAGTAGCTGATATATTGAGCCAAAAATCTATAGGCAGTCTAGCTCACATCTCGGTTGTCAGGATACCTTCGATTCGTGAGATTCAGGAGTTAGTGATTATAGGTGTAGAGTTAGATTTGACATCCCTGGATTGAAACCAGACTCTGATAGCCCAATTTCGGGTTAGGCCATTATTGATTGATGACATTAAAGTGGCACAGGATAGAGATCCATATCTATTGAAGCTGAAGGGTGATGTTCTGAACGGTAAGGCAACAGAGTTCACTATAGAAAATGATGTATTGAGATGTGGGAAACGGATATGTGTACCAGAGCTTGATGGGCTTAGGGATCAGAGTATGAAAGATGCTCATTATTCATCATATAGTGTACATCCTGGGTGTCATGACTCATTTCCTGATCGCGATGGTGCTAGGGCACTGGAGATGCCAATGGCGATTGGCACCCGTAGAACCCAGTATCACATGCATAATCTATAAACCGTAATATAATATCCATTTTTTAGTTAATTACCATTCATTCTGTTATTCTATAATTCATTCTGTAATTTACTGCAATTGGCTATAACAATCCATATATCATATCATATAATCATCATACAACTCATAATATCATCATAAACATATATACAGACATGTTCATTTCCTAGCTAACCCATACATACCCCATGGAGCAGCTAGATTATGAGCATCAAAATAATAATATAAAATTAGAATATATATACATCAGTACTACTGGCAGAAATCCTCAGATGACAGACGATAGGATTCTGCTATCTACACCTCTCTTGAAATGGTAAACAAAGAAAATATGAGTATATAAGAGACTCAGTGAATCTATATGCATCATCAATAAAAAAATAGGTAATAATTGTTCAATGATACCAATAGGTCAGATAACAGTGTACAAAATCAATAATAGGTCACAGTATAGCCAAAGAAACAAAGTATAGACTTGGTATCATATGAAAAGACAGATAAAGGGATGGACTGTATGAAATCATACAATCTCCAGTAATCAGTATGGACATATGTGAACATATAGTCTTCAATAGAATATCAATATCAATGAGCATAAGACTGATCAAGTCTTATGGCTAGGACCATAACCCCTCCTAGCTAGGGTACCAATAATACAATGTGCACATCGCGGACAGTATTTCCCCACTACCCTGTCGAATCAGTAGCTCTGTCAAGCCACATAAGGATCAATATAAGGAAACAACATATCAATGGATACCATTATGCAACAATGACATCCTTTATATCAATAAGCTCAATATCAATCAATCAATTATCAATAAGTTGCATGGCATTGTAATAGGCGACATATGAATAATGATACATGGTATGGTATTCAACAAAGACCTGGAACAAAAGTTGCCTCGGCAAGGAAAACGGTAGGCTAATTGGCATGCCAACATCGCTGGCAACAATGGCATTCAAATGGTAGGCCTATGGAATGTAAACAATAGGCCAAAGACAAAATGAACTAGGCATTTTCACAAACACATGGTGGGCATACAATGGCAATCTAATAGGTTAGGTTAGGGTGCAAAATTGACTTGCCCAATTCAACCATCAACCAACTACATTTGCAATTATACAATAGGCATCAAAGAAACAATATTAAACAACATCAAAAGGGCTCAAATTGGCTATGGAAATCAAGGCAAAAACCAAGCAAAATAAGGCAATATGAATAGTACCTATGGTTTGGCCACTAATGTGTTTTCATACAAGGTTTCCAATTTCAATTTTAACATAATAGGCATGTCAAAAGATGCATATAAGACACACATAAGCTTCCAAATAGCTTTGTAAAATTCAATTCCACCCAATTTCACCAAATGAGCCAATAGGCACACCTTTGTCAAAACTTGAATTCTACACCAAAAAAAATCATTAATTAGTTACCTATTAACTTCCAATTAATATATTCTAACATCAATTAATATAATCTAACACAATCATTAAACCCTTTCTTACAACTTCAATTTAGCTAGGAAAATTAGGCATTTCTATCAATTTGCATCAATTGATGTAATCTAACACCATACCCATCAAATTCAACTCCTAAATCATCTAAATGAACAATAAAATCAAACAAACTAATTTGTTACATCAAATTGATGTTCTTGCCAAAATGGTGATGGAAGAATTGCTTGATTTCCTTTGTGATTTCAAGTGATTCAATGGAAGAGAAAGGTAAAATTAGGTAAAATACCAAGTTTCCTTTAGATTTCCTTAAGAAAATTTGTTGTAGAAATGAAGAGAAAGCAAAGAACTGGTTCAGCCAAGTTGAGAGAAGAAGAAGAAGATGGGAAAAATTTCTAAGGCATGGCTTTTATACAAAAATCAAATGGCAAATTACATTTTGGTCCTTAAGTCTCCAAGTAATCATACTTTGACCCCAACTTCTTCTGTAATTTATTCTGTCAGGATTTGGAATTCAGAGTGAGGAGTCAATATGCTTATTTTAATTTATACTTATTTGTAAAAATAGTTTCAAAGTCATTCTATAATTTCGACGGAGCTATTTCTACTATTCACTTTAAAGTTTCTTATATTTACGATTTTGCCATTGGTTACTTTTTTAGTGTTCCTAAATGATTTTCACTTCTTTCTTTTTATCAAAATTACACATGCATTATGATGATCTTTTACCCTTAGGTCAACTTCATAAATTCTTTTGTTGACCGGACTGCTAATTTCTCGACAGTGTTCCCGACACCGCAGCTTTCCGGAAAAGTAACTAGTTCGCTTTCTAACTGTGTCTTTAAAATTATTTGCCATCATTTCACGAACTTTGAACCCCATACTGAGAACTAATTCATGCATATATGTTAGAACTTTCTAGGGTATTACATTCTACCCCCTATAAATAAATTCATCCTCGAATTTAAATAGATACATACCTCACTGCTAGAACAGGAATGGATATCTGCTCCTCATCTCCTGTTCACTCTCCCAAGTGCACTCCTCTATGGATTGATTCCTCCAGAGCACTTTAACCATCGGGATCTCCTTATTCCATAACTGTCTGACTCGTCGATCAATGATCTCCACTGGAAGCTCCTCATAAGATAAGTCATCACTGAGATCCACATCTTGAACCTCCAATATATGAGATTGATCAGATACATACTTCCGCAACTATCACGACCCAACCTGGGAGCCGCGGCGGTCCTAGCGTATGGGTGATGCCTAGCTACCAGTACCACGAAGAACCCAAATAACTGTACTATTTGGCATGCAATTCAATAATAAGCTCAATATAGCTTGACAATTCTATAAAAATTTAGGCAGCATCTCCACTATATAAGGGTTATGCCCAGCTAAAAGACATGCAATAAACACTTCCACTATATACTTCAACATCTATCTCAAATCAATGATCCCTCTGGATCTCCAATATCAACTCAATATAAACATATATGTATACCATATCATTTCTATTCATATCATATCACATATATATCTATAGAATTATCATTATGCAAAACCATAAGGATGCAATCACACACACATATATATACATGTGACTCCTTAATTTACAATACCATGGAACCTCTATACTGTACAATATTTACATATACTTTTTGGAGCTTGATTGTTACATGATCAACTAGTACAATTCCAAGGCAGGAGTAGGAGATGCCAATGGAATGAGTGCCTCACTGCAGACCTGAAAATTGTAAACCACTAAGAGAGTGAGTATAAAAATACTTAGTGAACCCAAATGTATAAAAATGCAGTAAATGTTCATGAAACAATGGTTGCCCATATATGGCCTGTAGAATCAATATAAGATAGCAAATAGATAATAAAACAAGTATCTGTATAAGTATCAATATAGATATCCATAAAAGAATCCATATAAGTATCTAGATACATATCCATATAAGATTCCAATGTACAAGATGGCACACATATGATATAACAAGATTGGGTTATTTCTGAAATTCAGTACTCAGCACTATCATAAAGTGCACTAGGGAATATAACATCCCTCCCTAGTAGGGGTCCATAAACACATTAACCACGTATGGGATATTTTCCCTACAACTAGAGAATATGACATCCCTCTCTAGCAAGGGTCCATAAAACACAGTGTGCACATAGTCGATGGAATTTATCCGCTATACCATCGAAATAGCCCTGTCATATACCATATGAGTGTGTCTTCAAATAACAGCAAATATAGCATATTTATACCTCATATAGTAGTAGAACAATCATATATACATATATGAAGAATAATATAACAAAATTAGAAGATGTCAAAAAAATGCCCGGCCGGGCCCAATTGCGCTGCCGCAACTGACACTTGCCGTTACGGGTCCGTTTTGGGATTTTTAAGTAGTTTCTGGTTAACTATGTTCCCAAAGGATTTAGGTGGACCATGAGGTATCATTTCGAAGCTTAGGTTGAGACTAGATGATTGGGCCAAGTGGTGACCCAATTGGCTTTCTGGATTTCATTTTATAGCAAGATAAATTTTAGGTCAATTTTAGTCGTTTCGACGGGCTTATTTACGGCCCAATTTGCACTTTATGTACTGTAAGATATCAAAATCTATTTTATCAGTCCAAATGACTTTATATATGATATATGATGCAAATCATGCATGATTATACATAAGGACTCACCTCTATCACAGTTCAATCACTTATTTCCCAATCCAGTGATCCTGAGCCCTAGTCGGCCCGCCGCTCAACACTCTAAGCAAGAGTACTCGATGGTTCACCTACTATCATACATAACGCACCGATAAGATATAAAAACATTACAAAACACATAATTTACACAAAAACATATCAAGCATACATATTATGCTCTATAAACCTCACATTGCACATTTTACACAATTTCCCTTCCTTTATGCTATAAACCCATTCTATCATCACATTTAGCATACATTTCACATATTCATCAATATTTTACCAAGTTAAGAACTCATATATACTTGGTTCATCATTTCATATCAAACATATATTATATTCAAACTTAGCTTTCAAGTACTCAAATCTATCATCTTTCATACATCTAAACTTATACATTTCCATCATTTTCAACACTTAATCATATTCAAACTTCACTTTATTAATCACATTAGTCTAACAACTTAAGCTAACAAAGTCCATATTGACCAACTTAAATGGAATTTATTCCTTTCATCCATTTTTCAATGCCATTCCATCAAATAACATATATAAGAATCAAATGTATAACATTTGGGCATTTAAACCTATTAAACATCAAAACACAACACACCATTCTGTACATCGCATTCGGCCAAAACACAAATCCATCCAAATGGATTATTTTCCATCATTTATCCATCAATTCATTACTTACATATCAAATAAACTTCATTCCATCATTTAAACCTATAAAATCATCAAACATCAACCTAACCCTAAGCACCTCACATTCGGCCTAGCTAGCTTTCCATCCAAATTAATTTATTTCAATCATTTAACCATCAATTCATGTTATACACTTAAAATAAACAACATTTGAACAAAATAATTCATCAAAACCATACTTTGATTCAAAGTTCTTCCTATTAGGGTTTCAATCCAACTTTTTGAATTCTAACCATAGAAAATATGTTTTGATCACAAAAAAACATCAAGGAACATCATACAAACATAATTGAATCAAAAGAATTCCAAAACCAACAACTTACCAAAAGTTCTTCCAAATCTTCAATGAATTAATTTGTCACTTTTTTCTAGTTTTTCCTTGGATTCTATGGTTATATTTGTGTTTAGGATGATGGAATTAGCATGTTTCCATCAAAAATTGAAAGAAAACAATAAGAAATGGTGGTGACTAAGGTTGGCCGAAATGGTGGATGAAGAAAGAGAAAAGTTGTTGCAATTTTTAGCTAAGGAAGATGATGAACAATGGAAGAGGTGGGAAAAATCAAGTTAAATATCAAAGGAATATTCCTATGCTTTAGGTTTATGGTACTTTTGGTGAAACCTAGCCATCCAACCATCCATTTCTTCATCTTTTCATCCAATGGTTGGATTTAATCAAGCCTAAAATGATTCCATAAGGTTGCATACACTCTATATCTCCATATTACAAAGGAAAAGACCAAAACAGCCTTAGTTCAAAAGAAGCACCTCAAGCATCTCAATTGAGCAGCTTGCCGAGAACTATTTTCAACCGGATTTAATTCTCCAACAATTATTCAAATAAACTTAATAATATCATTTTCATTTCCTTAAATTCTTTTCTACCTTCAAATATAGTGTTAATTCCATAAAAAATTGAAGGGGGTGTGAAATGACCATTTTGCCCCCAGTTCACCAAAAACTCAAAATTACCTGATTTTATCCTAACAGCCTTTAAACCACTTCTATGCATAAAATCACTTCTTATAACATGAATAACTATCAATTTCATGCATAAATACATAATATTAACAAGTTCAAAAGAAAGGAAAAATTTCCCCCTAAGTTCCCTTTTAAGGTTCAAATCAGGTTTAGGCTGAGGTGTTACATTCTACCCCCCTACAAATAAATTCATCCCCAAATTTACTTTAAGGCTATAGGATGGAAATATAACCTGGATCATTAAATAGGTGGGGGTATCTATGCCTCATTGCAACCTCACTCTCCCAAGTGCATTCCTCTATACTTCTGCTATGCCACTGTACTTTAATCATAGGAATGCTTTTATTTCGAAGCTGTCTAGTCTGATGATCAATAATCTACACTGGAACTTCATCATATGACAATGCTTCATCAATTTCTATTTCCTAGGTTTGCAACACATGAGATGGATCTGAGACATACTTTCGTATCATGGAAATATGAAACACTGGGTGTACATGCCCTGTATTTGGTGGGAGAGCTAATCTGTAAGAAACACCAATCGAAGATCTCAAAAGGTCCAATGTACCTCGGTGACAACTTGCCTTTCTTTCTAAATCTCATCACTCTTTTCATAGGAGAGATCTTTAAGAACATATGGCCACCCACTGTAAACTGTACATCCTTTCTCTTTAGATTCGCATACCTCTTCTGCCTACTGAAATCAGTCTTTATTCTTTGCTGAATGATTGGAACTTTCTCCATTGTCTCTCTAATCAGATCTGGTCCCTCTAACTGCTTTTTACCCGATTCCACCCAACATACAGGTGATCTGCATTTCCTGCCATAAAGAGCCTCATAGGGTGCCATTCCAATTGTTGAATGGTAGCTATTATTGTAAGAAAACTCTATCAACGATAGAAAGTGATCCCAACTGCCCTATATGTCCAGCACACACAATCTCAACATGTCTTCTAGTGTCTGGATAGTTCTCTCTGACTATCCATCTGTCTGAGGATGGAATGCTATACTGAAATTCGATATAGTACCCAATGCCTCTTAGAATTTCTGCCAAAATCTGGAGGTGAACTGAGTACCTCTATCAGATATGATTACTGATGGAACTCCATGGAACTTTACAATCTTTTCCATATAGAGTTGGGCATACTGTGTAGTTGTGTAAGTTGTCTTTACTTCTACGAAGTGAGCTAACTTTGTTAATCTGTCTACTATCACCCATACTGAATCATACCCTTTCTGTGTCTTTGGCAAACCTACCACAAAATCCATAGTCACTGGGTCCCATTTCCACTCTGGTAGTTGAATCTCTTAAAGCAAACCTGAAGGTTTTTGATGTTCAAATTTTACCTGCTGATAGGTTAGGCATTTGGAAACAAATTCTGCTATATCACCCTTCATATTAGGCCACTAATAAAACTCTTTCAAGTCATGATAAATCTTTGTCACCCCTGAATGTTGTACTGAAATGCAATATAGTACCCAATGCCTCTTAGAATTTTTGCCAAAATCTGGAGGTGAACTGAGTACATCTATCAGATATGATTACTGATGGAACTCCATGGAACTTTACAATCTTATCCACATAGAGTTGGGCATACAGTGCAGTTGTGTAAGTTGTCTTTACTTTTAGGAAGTGAGCTGACTTTGTTAATCTGTCTACTATCACCCATACTGAATCATACCCTTTCCGTGTCTTTGGCAAACCTACCACAAAATCCATAGTCACTGGGTCCCATTTCCACTCTAGTAGTTGAATCTCTAGAAGCAAACCTGAAGGTTTTTGATGTTCAAATTTTACCTGCTGATAGGTTAGGCATTTGGAAACAAATTCTGCTACATCACCCTTCATATTAGGCCACCAATAAAACTCTTTCAAGTCATGATAAATCTTTGTCACCCCTGGATGAACTGTATAAGGAGAGTAATGAATCTCCTTCATAATCTTCTCTCTGTACCTTTTAACATCAGGAACACATAATCACCCCTCACATTTCAACACATCTCCTTCAATAGCAAAGTCAGGAGCTTTACCATTCTGAATCAAGTCTCTGATCTTTATACACTGTGGATCCTCTTTCTGGAAGTTCTTTATCTCATCTATCAATAGTGATTTCACTTGGAACTGGGCTATCAATACTATTTCCTTCCCCTATAATTCCAAGTCCAAAGTCAAACCATCAGCCATTAACTCCTGTAGTTCCTGTACTAGTGGTCTCTTTGTAGTAGTCACATGGGATAGACTTCCCATTGATTTTCTACTAAGGGCATCTGCTACCACATTTGCTTTTCTAGGGTGATATAAAATTTTGCAGTCATAATCTTTCAGTAGCTTGACCCATCTCCTCTGCCTCAAATTTAGTTCTTTTTGCTGCAGGATGTACTGTAGACTCTTGTGATCGGTGTAAATCTCACATCTCACCCCATACAGATAATGCTTCCAAATCTTTAAAGCAAAGATCACTGCTGCCATTTCTAAATCATGGGTGGGATAGTTCACCTCATGTTTCTTCAATTGGCGAGAAGCATAAGCAATCTCTTTTCTGTCCTGCATCAATACACAACCTAAACCAATCCCCGAAGAATCGCAATATATAGCAAAACTGCCTGCTTCAGATGGTAAAGTCAATACTGGTGTAGTGGTCAAACAGGCTTTAAGAGTCTGGAAACTCTTTTCATATTCATCATTCCATTGAAACTTCACCTGTTTCTGGGTCAACTATGTCATTAGTGCTATAATTCTGGAAAAATCTTTAACAAACCAGCGATAGTAACCTGCCATACCAAGGAAACTCCGGATCTCTGTGATTGTGGTGGGATGTGGCCAGTTAGCAACAGCTTCTATTTTCTATGGATCCACCTTTATTCCATCTTTGCTCATAACATGACCCAAAAATACAATCTTTGTCAACCAGAACTCACATTTTAAGAACTTTGCATACAACTAATGATCTCTTAATAATTGCAATGTGATTCTGAGATGCTCCTCATATTCCTCTTTGCTTCTGGAATACACCAAAATGTCATCAATGAAGACAATGATGAATTTATCCAGGAATGGTCTAAATATCTTGTTAATCATATCCATGAAGGCTGCCGGAGCATTGGTCAACCCGAATGGTAGCACTAAAAACTCATAGTACCCATATCGAGTTCTGAAGGCTGTCTTTGGAATGTGTTCACCTTTAATCCGCAGCTGATGATACCCTGACCTTAAATCTATCTTTGAGAAGAAACAAGCTCTCTATAACTGGTCAAGCAGGTCATCAATCCTAGGCAAAGGATACATATTTTCACTATCACCTTATTCAATTGCCTATAATCAATACACAATCTAAGTGTCCCATCCTTTTTCTTTACAAACAGCATTGGTGCTCCCTAGGGTGAACTACTGGGCCGGATAAAACTCTTATCACAGTTTCTGCAATTGCTTTTTCAATTCTTTCAACTCTGGTGGTGCCATCCGATAGGGTGGAATGGAGATAGGATCAGTACCAGGATATACCTCAATCTCAAATTCGATCTCCCTTTCTGGTGGTAGTCCTGGAAGATCATCTGAAAATACATCTATGAATTCCTTTACCATAGGAATCTGCTCTAACTCTTTGTATACCCCTGCAGTATCAACCACTGTTTCCAAATAAGCAATGCATCCCTTTCTCACTAATCTCTCTGCTTGTACTGCAGACACTAACCCAGATATGTGACTGTTAGCCTTCCCCTAAAAAATGAACTTTTCCTGACCATTGGGTTGAAATTTTATCCTTTTCAAAGCACAATCAATGGTAGCTTTATAATCAGCCAACCAATCCATACCCAGGATAACATTAAATTCCAACACAGGTAACTCTATCAACTCAGCAGGTAATGATCTATCACCGATTCTCATATCACAAATATCATACATATATCCTACTATAACCTTATCCCCCATTGGTGTGGATATTTCTAAAGGCACATGTAAAGGTTTTCTACCCAACCCCAATTTCAAAGCAAAAACAGGTGATACAAAGGAATGGTTTGCACTCGAATCAAACAACACATAAGCCACTAGATCATGTATAGAAATCATACCTATAATAGTATCATGGGATTTCTAAGCCTGCTGCTGAGTCACTGTAAATACTCATCCCTGACCTCTACCAGCCACTGCCTGTCTCACTGGTAGATTTTGTCCTGCTAGTCTGCCTCTACCAGTGCTTCCACTACCCATCTGTACTGATGGCTGGGAAGATCCTTGTAATATCCTAGGTGAAACCCTAGTTGGAAACCTTAACCCTAGTGCCTTAAACCTAGGAGGAGTTAAGGGTATTTGTATGAGTTTGTTGTCTTATGTGTTTTATGAATTATTTCATGTGTTCATGTGCTATTGATTGCTTTACATGTTATATGATTTACTTGATGCAATTGATAGTTACATGTACTATAAGATTTAAGTAAATATGCTTATATGAGTGACTGATTA
>CANXYC010224796.1:0-18716 GCA_948193065.1 Aleurites moluccanus | reverse complement strand
TTGAAAAATAGATTAAATAGAAAGCTCAATTTAATTTGCGGTTTGAATATTTTTTTTTCGATTTTAAATCAAATCAAATCAAAATATTATATATATATATATTATTATTATTATAATTAAATATATTTGATTTGATTTTATATATAATTATATATATTTTTTTTAATCTAATATTAATTTAGAATTTAAAACAAGGCTATTTATGAAAATTAACTAAAGATAAATAAAAAAAAATTTAATTCTTAAGAAAAAATACAAATTTTAAGTATATTAATTAATAAAATAAATAAATTTTAGATTATATAAAATTGAACTATTTTTAAAGTTTTTTTATTATTAATATTTTATCGGTATTTTTTTTCTTAATGTATAATAAAATAATAATGATTTATAAAAAAATTTATTTTGTTTAAAATTAATAAATTAAAGATATTTAAATCTAATTAAATAATTATAATAATGATTTGATTTGATTTAAAAAAAAATAAATTAAAAATATTAATTTAATTTAATAATAATTTCTTTAATTAATTAAACCGAACTCATATCACTCTTTAAATGCATTAGCTGCTTATGTTATGCTTTATGTAGGGTAGTCAACTGCCTTAGTTATATTTTTGGAACTAAAATCAATCATTTTAAAAATAAAACAGATTTTTTTTTCCTCTAATGAACATTATAAAGCATGATGCTCAAAAGAATGGGGGCTACATAATCCACCGTAGAATTTATAAATCCCAAAGTAATACAAGAGTGAAGTTCGCCAACCTGTCTGCCACTTAGTTCTGTTTAGTTCCATAAAAAGAATCAATGCATAAATTTTCATAAAATAATTTGGTTCTATAATAAGTTATTCAATATATAATAAAAGAATCAAATCATACATTTTTATAAGAATTATTGGTGTTTCTCTTTTACTAAAACTTCAAATATACCAAATATTCCATAATCTCTTCATCCTTTCCATATTGCTCAGTGGTTATCACCAATTTAATAGAATATTATTGCCAATTTTTCTAATTTGTTTTTAAAAAAATCAAATTTTCTAGAACTTAATCTCAATGCAAATTTGCAAATATATGTAACTATTCCTTTAAAAGAGAAACTAACGCCAAAATTTATTGAGTTTTAGGTGGTTGTTTAGATCTATTTAAAATAAATATAAAATATTATTTTAAAATTTAAAAAATATTAAATGATTTTTTGAACATTTAAATAATTAATTTAAAATATCATTTTAAAAATTAAAAATATAAAAAATTTAAATTAGACATAAATAATTTATTTTGAAATTCTATTTTTAAAATAGAGTTTTTACTCAAATACTTTATGAATATGTTTAAAATAAGTATGAAATGTTATTTTAAAGTTTAAATAATTTTTTAATTATTTAGATGATTAATTTAAAAAAATCGTTTTAAAATTTAAAAATATAAAAAATAAGTTAAATTTAATAATTTTTTTAAAACACCTTTTTAAAATTCTATTTTTAAAATAAAATTTCAATCCAAACACCCTTTAATAATTTATCTTCTTAGCTTTATCGTTTGGCTTTGGTAAAATTTTTTTAATTTGATTGGAAAATAATTCCATCAAACTCACCATCATTAAATACATTTTCATTGTATTTTCATATAAAATAAATATTACACTGAGAAACTGAAAGAAAAAAATATAAAAATTATTTATAGAAATAAATTTATTTAATATTTAAACAAATATTTGGATATTTTGTTATCCTATTAAATAAAATAAAAATACAGCTTTTCTTGATCTAAGGTCAAAAAATTAGAAAAAGGTGTAAAGATGGATACGTTACAAAATTCCAAATCATAACAAGCGCAAGTCTGACGGCATGCGTATAACCACACGCATTAAAAAAATTCCAACCTTCTCACTACACGTTGCAGCTGCAGATCACGCGCACGTGTAGTCACTGTAGCTCCACGTAAGACTTCCCTTCTCAGTGGCATTTGCATCGTAATTTCCTTATAAAACCGTGCCTACTTTCTTACCTTCAGCCCTTTTATTACCCACAACCACTAGCTGCTTCCTTGCAATCCTCCGTGAATCATCTTATAATCGTAGTCGGTGCACGCCTACGTGTCACAATCCTGTTCGTCTGTCACCGTTATAAATAATCATCAGTCCACCCTAATAGAGTAGGTGTGATGTGTATCCATCTACTTTCTCTCTCTATCTCTCTTTATCGTTCAACATCTATATCTGGAGGATAAAAAAAAAAATATGGAGAGGGAAGGAGAGAGAGAGAGACAGAGAGGGAGAAGTTGATTCTGTTACCGGCGGTCTCTAATTCGCTTGGTGCAGGTCGGGAACTGATTGGCTTCGCTTTTGAGTATCAATATGTACTTTTATCATTTGCCAGATGGCAAGATGTGATTGGTTTGTGATAGATGGAAGTTAATTGGATCCCGCCTTGCATCAACTGAATCGGAGACTGCGGTGAAGGGTTGCATGGATCTTGCGTTTTATCTCCGGTTACCGTTCATATCTCAGGTTGAGATTTATTTGTGTGTTTATTTTTGTGATTAAGCTGTGGATTAATTATTTTTATAGCTGAAAAGTTCAAAAGATTTTTGATTCATTCTTATTAATGGAAGCTTTAATCGTTATATTTTGGAGCATTTATTGGTCTGTTATTATTTGGAATTAATAGATCTAATTAGTTATTAGATCTTTTAATTAGTTGTTCATTAATATAATGATCGAAAATATTGCAATTTTACTCAAATCAATTGATTTTGAAAGTTTTTTATCTTTATATGAAACAGAACGAGGAAGAAATTGTGCTCAATGGAATTTAATCAAATGTAATAATTATCTGATACTAATTAGATAAAATTTTAATAAAGGATATCAAGTTTAGAGGTAAATAATTATGCTTGAAGATTGTTACGCTAAGCTGCAGTTTTTCAATGTTATTTATGTCATTTTCTTGCAAATGTCTGGAGATTAGGTTTAGATTCCAATTTTTCGGTGATTTACAGTTAGATTGTAGATCAATATTGAATTGGTTCTCTCTGGGGCTTGCAAGTCTTGTTCCAATTGGAGATGAACTCTAAGAGAACTACACCCCAAAAGCTAGGTAAAGGGGTTGGAAAACCTATGTTCATATAAACCTTACATTGAAATCTCATAATTTAAATATGAGATCCAAACATAGATCGTAAAACATTCATCTCTATTCTTGATTCATTCCAAAGAACCAAATATTCCCTTAAGGTTTGGCATTGACATCCTTGTGAGTCAGCTTGTATGGGAAATGAAGCAACGATGTTAACATGTGCAAACCTTGGGGCTTAGTTCCACTTTATCCACAAAAAGGTGCTAATCTCAATTGTTGTGTATGTGTAAAATTGATTGTTTGTATGACATACAAATGTATGTGGTGTATGCATAAAATTGAATGTTTGTATGTCATATATGTGTATGTTCTTGCAGCCATGTATTGCTTCAACAGTGTTTTTTATTGCTACTAGGATGTTAAATGTTCTTGGTTCATGTTAACTATGCTCTTCAGTGTCTATTGATTTTACTATAAATTCTTCATGGTACTTGTAACTGTGACTAGAGCAATAGGATTACATAAAGGATAATCATATAATGCTGCTTGGAAGCCATCCTAAATAAAATCAATGGAAACGCATGTATATTTTTACTAGCGGACAGTATTGGATCAGTCAAATGTTTCATTTTCATAATTCCAACCACAACTTAATCGGTACTATTCTCACTCTTATACAGACATTCTTCTACACATGCACAACAAAAGTGCACATCTGGTGCTCTTTCTACAGTGGGTATAAACTACTTAATGAGAAATATTGAGCCTTCACCAGATGTTATTCATCCAGTGCAATGGGAAATTATTAAGATTAGTACCTTTTGATTGGACTACTCTGTCTGCTACCTTGATGCTTTGAACAATTACCGCAATAATTCAAGTTTCCATATGTTTTCCCCATCTTGTCATATGTATTGAGAGAATGTGTGTGAAAGAAATAACCTGTGCCTGCGTGTTCAACAGCCAGGTACCCTAGTTAGGGCGTGTGGTATTGTTGTTATATATGCTGGTGAAAGAAGAGGATTCTTCATTCTGTTGATAAAGACAATTAATGCTTATTTTTATTCTAGATTTAGTAAGTTTTGTCTAAAACCAATAAATAATAGGTATTATCTGAAAGGGTGATTTCAAAAACTAATTTCAACTTTGATGCCAAACAGACACTTACTCTTTATGGAAGTTGTTGTTCGGCTAGTTTCAGTATGTTAAAAAGTAGATTCCTCTTATGTTACTTTTTTTGAATTTATCAAGGTGGATTCTTATTCACCTAAGGAGCATAGTTGAACCATTGCAATGCATTTCATATGGTATCCTTTGGCATGGCTTTTTTGGATTAGTTCGTACTGGTTACCTGATCATTTGTTCCTTGTGGATTCTGTTGTATTCTTTTCTCAATATCTGTTGTTGGATAAAGTAATTTTGCATTCTAGCATGGTCTCCTGAGTGCAGTATGTGAATAGATGAAATATTCTGTGTGATGGAATCTAGGGCTTGTGTTGGACAGTGTGAAAAAACTATATATGTGGGGGTAAAGATGCTTTTGCATCTCAAATTTTCTTTAGATGGTGTCTCGATTGATGGTCCATGGTATGTTCAAGGACCATTTTATTTGTGGTGGAGACAATGGGATTGCCAAAATAATTGCTGTTGGCCTGTTAGTATTATGCTAAACAGAGAAAAGTAAAAAATAAAAAGATTTGGTCGCTGTCCAATTAAGTTGCTTCTATGGTAAAAGGCCATTCAAATGTGTATGTGAATTCAGGTTTTCTTTTCAGTGGATTTATCCTTGGTAGTACTTTATTTTGAGCTGATTTAGATCTTACAACATTTTCCTGGAGCATTTATCACAACTTAATGTTTGTTTGCTTAGGATCCTGTATTTGTAGCTTTTTCTGATCTATAAATTACGACCTCTTGAGCTTGCAATGTATTCCATGGTTGGCTATGCTTTTCTATTCTTCTGTACTATAAATTGCCTACTAAACAATATAAGAAGGCACTAATCTGGGTTTATGTATGCATTTTGCTGGACTCTAATCTATTTATTTTGCTCTTCATGCATTACAGTGAACTAGTTTGGCTGTACCAGTTTGTGGCATATCTATGGGTTCTTATTGCTGTGGCCGGTTATCTTCTTCTTCTTGTTCTTCTTCTTCTTTATTTATTTATTTTTTATTTTGGCTTCAGAATCTCTTTTTGCATTAGTGCAAATTGTTTGGGAGCATCTGAATGCATATGCAGATTTTGAATTTGTACTGTCGTGAACTAAGCATTGCCTGTTTAAATTATGGAGCTGAGATGATTCTCTGTTTGTGATTCCCTCCCTTCTTTGTTAATAAACATTATAAACATCACAAAGTCATGTAATATGAAGCAGAGTTGTGGCAGCAAGCAGCCTACATAAATCTATATCGGTTTATAAATGCTGCAATTTGCTGAACTCTAATCTTGTATTTTTTCTTTTATGGCCCTTGATATGATAAAAGGAAAAATTATAATCTCTTTACAGTAGTTAGGGCATCATGCAGAAAAATGTCCCCGCCCAGCAGGGCTACACTTAATTTGAATCAACCTTCATTAACAGTTGCATTAGTGAATGGCCCCCATCTGACAGCATATAGTTTTTTTTTTCTTTTTATATGCGTGGATGCCTAAATGTTTGTGCTTGTATTCTTCACTGTATTCTCTGTTTGATTCTTTTGTCCCTTTTTGTATTTCTTATCTTGATTGGTGTGTTTGAACTGCAGAGCTCTGGACTTGACGAAGAAGAAGGATTACACTTGTGTATTCTGCTCATTCTGGCTATTAGTAGTGACAAAGTTGCTGCATAACCGCTCAAACGCGTGTTTACCTGTGTAATATGGTGTTTTCTACCATGCCTTCAAGTATCGTTTTAGTTGCAAAGAAAAAATCTTTTTGCATGTTATTTTATAAAACTCAAATTATTTCTGTAAAATTGTGATCTTACAAAACAATATGTAAGATGACTTCTGTTTTGTAAATTTTTTTAGAAAATTTTGTAAAACTACGTTATTTTTTATAAAAGCATGATTGTACAAAATAATGCACGAGGTCACTCTTTTTTTTAGAATTTTTATAGAATAAAGTCATTTTCTTTAAAATTTGTTATTTTACAAAGTAGTAATCAAAATGCTCTCCTTTTCTGTAAATTTCTAGGAAATTTTGTAAAATCAAACATTTTTACATAAAAGATGTGATTTTATAGAATAATATGCGAGATAATTATTTTTCTGTAAGTTTTTAAAATATTTTGTAAATTCCAGTCTTTTTATGTAAATGTAATAATTTTTCAAAATAATGTCGAAGATGGGTATTTTTTGTCAAGTTTTTGGAGGGTTTTGTAATTTTCTGTAAAAATTATCATTTTAGAAGTTTTTTGATATTTTGTTAGTTTTTAAAATATTTTATAAAATTAAGTTCTTTTATGTAAAATTCGAGTAAATTTGAGAATTTTTCTAAGTAATGGTAGCATACACCTTGTTGGACTTCTACAAACCATATGGTATTTTTTATTTGTCCTCTTGCATCTTTCCCTTTTCGATTCCAAAAGCCTAAAAAAATTAAAGGCAATTTCATTGTGCACCTGACTGATCAATTTTCGTCTGTAAGATCACTGCGACTCGAGTCTTTGTGCCATGAGGTTTGTTACAGCAACTACTTTTATTTGGCATCGATCTTTCCATGCGATTTTAGAGCATATCGGATGGAAATGGATTCTGTATTTTGAATGCCTGCTTGATCCAAGGGACACTGAAGGGTTATAATTACAGCAGCTGTATTTTTCGAACATACAAATGCCATTTAAATGATGAGCGAACAGACTCGAGATCAAATTTCATTATTTTAGAGTGAAAAACTATTATTGTTTTCTGACAAGCATATAACAATGATCCCACGTCGCCCGTGATAATGCCATTCCTAGATTATTCCTTAAGAGGAAAGGGCTCTTAATATCCACCATGACTGTTCCATGAAGATGGCGAACTAAATCTTTCCCCTTTGTGTGTTGTTTAATAGAGTTTCAACTGTTATTCGAATGCACAATCTCTATGCAACTCTAATGACAATGAAAAGGTTTGGGCATTGCTTAAATTGGGTTAAATCATCTTGAATTTATATCTAAATCTACTCGATAAGTTTCAATTCTAAATCGATCCATTTTAAAGCTTCATTTTAAAAAATCGTGCAAGTAACCAATCCTATTAATCGGAAAAGAAATATTAAATTTTAGTTAATAACCATTTTAGAGATTCATATTCAGATCTGTCTGAATTTTCTAAGCAAGGCTATCACTAGAGTCGAGAACTTTTTGGTATCTAAATCTTATCTTAAAATATGCATTAGTTAGCCTCCTCAAAGTCAACTTAAGGCGCTGATCTTCCAAAGCCCATATACCACGCCTAAGTCTGCTACCACATTTGTTGCAATTGCTCAATCCATTATAAAATAAAAATTAAATATGGACATCAATTATAGAAAAGCAAAAAAAAAAAAATACTAACACAAAAATAACAAAGAGAAAATTATAGTAAAGCAACGTTTCGTGGATTTAGAGAAAATTTGTGTTCTTCAAAACACCGAATGAGGAACTTGCAACTGATGAAGAAAACAAAGCTTTGAAGTACTTATAAAATAAACATTTTATCTCTGCTGAGTAAATAATACAAGTCGACTCAAAGAACTACTCGAAAATAAGCTTATTAAATCAAAACTCTTCTACAATTCGTTCAATAAAATTAGATAAAATAATTTTCAAAAGCTTTATTGATAAATTTATCTTAAACTTTGTGTTTTTATAATTATATATTTTTTTATCAGTTCTATCATAATTTAAAATTTAATTATAATTTTATACTAAATCATGAATTTTAAAAATATTTTATTAATCAAAAGCTCAAAAAATTAAATTGATTCTTAAAATTATTATATTATATTGTTACTTAAACTTTTAAATTTTAATAAGACTTAATTAAATTATTTAATTAATTAAATCATTAATTTGATTATTAGTAGTTTATCAAATTTATAAAATCAAAAAATCTAATTAATTACTGTCATAATTTAAAAATTAAACTAATAATATGTTATAATAAAATTTAAAAATAAAAAAAAATTCAATTAATTTTTTTTTAACATTAGATTAGGAGAATTAAATTTAAATCAATTACCAATTTCGGTTGTAAGTTGGGAAAATCAAATCTAAATGTGCTCTATTCAGCCTTTTTCAAAAGAAGTACGTTTGTTTTTCTTTTAAATATTGGAAAAAAAGGTGAGGATAAAAATATAAATTTGTTTACTAAACGAATTGATGCTTATTTCATTTAATTGAATGTCGTGTCCAAGTTGAACTAAAAAACTATCTGTCGTTCATTTGATATATATAAATAAGGCGGTCGTTCCACAGTTTTTGCTCCTATGCAATTTAAACTTTTAAAAAACGCCATATTACCGTAATGGCCTAATGGGCTTGTTTACCTTAAAACAAATTATAAAGTACTAAAGCAATGAAAAAAAAAAAACTAGATACCATACAAAGCCCCGATCATTAATAATATTACCAAGGATGTCCTAAAGAAAGCCGTGGTGGTATTTGAATCACCACTTTTGAGTGAACAAAGCCCTCTCTCGCAAAAGCCAAACCCAAACCCAAACCCTTGGCGGCTGCGAACTTTTCCCTCGTCCCCTTCCCTCTTCTCAAGCTCTCTAAATCCCTATTATTTTTCTGAGATTTAGGGTTTTATTTATAAGATCTGAGAATCAATTTTATCCACTCATGGCTGCTGTTGCTCCGTCGTCTGAGAGTATCCTTTCTCAATTTCCTCGTCTTTGTATAATTTGATTTTTTTCTTTTTTCTTTTTGATCTGCTCTTGTTGAATTGGAAAGGGTTTTTGACTTTGTTTATGTGTTTTTATAATCATGGTCAAGATCTATCTCTTATGTTTAATCAGGGTAATATATGCCTACTACTCACAAGTTTATTATTTTATTTGATGTGTTTTGATTTGTGCAATTCATATATTTATGTGATATGGATGTGCTTTTTGGTTCGGCTTTTTGTTCTTTTTTCTTGTTATGGATGCGATAATTTACTCGATTTGTTGTAGGTAGGATTTAATTTCCATTTCAATTAGCTCTCTATTGCTGCAGGAGTGATTGAAGTGAAGATTGAAAATTGTTAACTTTTGTTTTGTTAGATATTCTATTATATGCTTGCTTCTGGATAGTACAGATTTGGATATAAGGGGATGCTTATTAGATTTAGATTTTTGCCAACTTCTTTATTAAGAACCAGAACTATGTATTTCCTTTACTTTTTTCTTTCCTATAGAAGCTGCAGAATTGCTGCAGAATTTGTCCTTAGATTCTCAAACAAAGACTTTGGAAATTCCTGAGCCCAACAAGAAGGTAAATTAGATTTTTAATGAACCTTAATATTATTTGAAGGATGATTTCATGGTGGACTTGAAATGTTTGATTTGAACATTGATTTCTATCTTTTTGGCAGACTTCTGTTTACCAGTATGGCAGTCTGGAATCAGGCGTTCCTATAAATGGTCAGATCCAGTCATCTGAGCGGTCAGTGACCCCGTTTCTGCCTGATTTGATGGATCCAGCTATGTGCTACCTTCCTAATGGTTATACTTCTCCTGCTTATTACTATGGAAGTAAGATGATGTATTCGGGTTTATGTTGTGAGATCAATATTTGAATTTTATTTAGCAAAAGCTTATGGGTCAAAGATTTTTTAGAATTTTGCAACTTTAATGCTCGTTGCATTGATGATGTCTTTTAAATTGTGTTTTAGCATTATATTGATATGCTTATAAATTCTTTGCAGGCTATAATGGAACTGGTAATGATTGGGATGACTATTCAAGATATGTAAATTCAGATGGAGTTGAGATGGCATCGGTGAGTATTTATGCTCAGTCAAAAACGAATTTACTTTTAGCAGTCACTCTTAGTTAGTTTTACGTGCTATTTTAGTTACTTAACATGCTTATTTCATTTTTCAGGGAGTTTATGGGGACAATGGGTCTGTTATGTATCACAACGGTTATGGATATGCACCCTATGGTCCATATTCACCTGCAGCTTCTCCAGTTCCGACATTGGGGAATGATGGCCAGCTATATGGGCCTCAACACTATCAGTATCCTCCTTATTTCCAGCCACTGACACCAAACAGTGGGCCATTCACTCCTAGTCAGGCTGCCACTTCTCAAGGGGAGCTTTCTTCCTCCATAGCCCCTGATCAAAAGTCTTTGCCAGCAGAGACAACTAAAGGGAATTCTAGTGCTGTTGTCAATGGTGGAGTGAAAGGAAACAATGTTTCAACTCCCATTAAAACGATACATCAAAATTCATTGCCAAACTTGAATAATATGAATGGGAGGGGCATTTTTCCTGGGGGTATGCCTCCTTCTAGTTACCAGGATCCAAGATTTGGATTTGATGGGAAGTACAGAAGCACTGGTGTTAATCCTTCATTTTCGAAGGCGAACAATGTTCCATCTTCAAGGAATCATAATTATCGTCAAAACTCCAGCTATATGGTATGTGGAATTCTGTTGTCGTTCTTTGTACATGTCTCTGTCTTTTTGTTCTAGCTGCTATAGGTGGAATGTAGATTTCAGCAATCCTGAATAGAATTTTGCTTTTTTTTGTTATTCTAAAGGTAATTTTGTTGAGCATCTATTCTTATGACTATGTTACTTGAACTTCATAGGGTTTGCATCACCCTGGTCCTATGTCTGGCTTGGGATCAACTCATGGATTCTTAAATGGGATGTACCCAAACAAGTTTTATGGTCAATATGGAAATGCTTTTAGGTCAGGGATGGGCTTTGGATCTGCTGGTTATGATTCGAGAATAAATGCAAATGGGTGGTTGGCTGTTGACAGCAAATTTAAATCTAGAGGCCGAGGCAATGGTTACTTCGGTTTTCGTAATGAGAATATTGATGGCTTAAATGAGCTAAACAGGGGTCCAAGGGCTAAGGTTTTTAAGAACCAAAAGGGTTTTGCACCTGTAACATTAGTTGTCAAGGGGCAGAGTGTGCCTTCCAGTGAAACTGTTAATGAGGAAAAGGATGAGATGCTGACACTTCCAGACAGGGAACAGTATAACAAGGCTGATTTTGCTGAAGATTATACTGATGCTAAATTTTTTGTCATCAAGTCTTATAGTGAGGATGATGTCCATAAAAGCATAAAATATAATGTCTGGGCCAGCACACCAAATGGAAACAAGAAGCTAGATGCAGCATATCAGGAGGCCCAGCAGAAGTCTGGTGGCTGCCCTGTATTTCTCTTCTTCTCGGTGAGCATAAAGATTCAATTGAATTCCTCGTTTACTTATTTCACCACTATACTTTGCCTTTAGCATTGGTTCTGTTGTGGGTATATGTAGGTAAATACAAGTGGACAATTTGTCGGCCTTGCGGAGATGGTGGGACCTGTTGATTTTCAAAAGAATGTGGAGTACTGGCAACAGGACAAGTGGACTGGCTGTTTCCCATTGAAATGGCACATTGTAAAGGATATACCCAACAGTTTGTTGAAGCACATCACCCTTGAGAACAATGAGAACAAGCCTGTAACTAACAGCAGGGACACACAAGAGGTAACTATATCCTTTAAAGCCTCTTCCTTTGCAACAACCCCTCTCTCATCTTTTCTTCTTTTGCATCTATATATCACTCTACATGGCAATTTTCTCAGTTGTTTTGAGTTTTATAGGTTAAGCTGGAGCAGGGTCTTAAGATGATCAAAATATTCAAAGATCAGTCCAGCAAAACATGTATTTTAGATGATTTTGGATTTTATGAGAAGCGCCAGAAGATAATTCAGGAGAAGAAGGCTAAGCAACAGCAGTTCCAGAAGCAGGCAAGAGTTGCTTTGCACACTAGTTATATGTGGTTTTCTTTAAATATATTAATTGGCTAGCTGGTATAGTGTCTCATTACTCTTAATTTTCTGTGTTCCTTTGTAATGTAAACACTTATTTACCTGCAATTCAGGTATTGGAAGGAAAGGTTGAAGATGAAAAGAAAGAAGTGACAAATGGATCGCACAAGTTGCTGGAGGTTGTGAGCGATGTGACCAAGGAACCCACTTTAACTGCTCTGTCTAATGGGGACCTGAAGCAACTGTTGTAGAGCTGTTTTGCTGCTTTAAGCCTTGATGTTAACTGGTGGGATGGATTGTCTTGAGAATCTTAATTGGGTGAGGATTGGGCTGCTGGGTAGGCTTCTTCAATGGAAGTATATCCTTATGGAGGATCTTTCTTATAGTGGGTAGCTCCTGACAGGTTTTGGTTCCGCTAGAAGTTTGGGTTTTAGGGTTTCTGGTTTTATTTGGCTTTTGTATTCTAGTATGATCTTTTTATCGATCTGCTTTTTAGCTTTCTTTTTCTTATAGTTTCTATTTTATTTTACCTGTACGGCCCTTTCCTGCCTTTTGGAAGTCTAAATATAGTTTATCATTATCTGTTTGTTTCGGATTTGTAGAGAGATATATAAGCAAAAAAGGTGGGAAATCCATTTCAAAGACGTAGTTGAGGAAAAGGAGGTTCTGGTTTAATTTGCTTTCCTTGCAATTAATTTTTGTACAAGTAATTGGGATGCTTGCTTTGATGCGTTTGAAGGATATTATACTCGCCTAAATTACAACTGCGTTCTGAATAATTCTTATTTATGTGGAATCTATGGAATTTATTGAAATTTATGGAATTAATAAAAGATGGAATGTTGAAGCCTGAATCAGATAAGATTGGTTTGGTCCGAGTTATTTGCAGACTTACAAGTGATTTTCCCAGATGAGTTTGGTTGAATAACTAAATTGCTTAAGATTTGAATAGTAAATTCTGAACTCTCTTCAATTTTTGAAAGTCAACAATTATAATTTTGAGCTTATTTATATTATTTGGTTTAATTATTTATAAAAGTTGTTACTGATAGCTGATGGTTATTAATAATTGTTAACTGATGCTTAATAGCTAATGGTTATTAATAATTATTAGTTAATAATTAATAATTGTTAATTGATAATTATTATTTAATAGCTGATTGTTATAGGTGTTTTGCTAATAATAAGTAATTGATAATTATTATTTAATAATTGATTATTATAGATGTTTAACAAAATTATTATTTCTTAATAGTTGATTATTGCAAATATTTGATAAAATTATTATTAGCTATTAGTTATTATTATATATAATTTTTATAAAAAATTATTTTTTGATTATCTAACAGCTATTGAACAATTAATATTTATCAGTAACTAAACACTATAATACTTAAGGATAAAAAAATATCAAACAGTTATGAGTAACTAAACACTATAATGCTTAAGAATTAGAAAATTAATAATTATATCAAAAAGATTTACTAAACATCTTAATAAAACCTTTTTTTTTAGTCTATAGTAATTTAAATTTTAAAATTAATATTTTAAAGAAACTCTTGGAAAATGTAATTTCTTTTTAAAAGCAGTTTACAACGAATGAATTCCAATATATGGCATCATTAGTTTATAGTCAAGAGTGCATTCTAGGAGAAACTAAGATCTTATTTAGTAGTTGAAAATAAAAATTGTTTTTTATAAAAAATTATTTGATGAAAATAGAAAATTGAGATTTGATATTTAATTAGTAAAATTATAAATACTTTCAATTTATTTTAGTAAAATTAAATTGCATAATTAAATACATATTTATTTATCTTCATATTATGAATTTATGATTGTGACATGAGTTATAGATCATAAACTTTATTTATGTTTATCACATTACAATATCAATATTATTTACCATAATTTATCAATATTTAATTTAGTTATAGCTAAATAATAATTTTAGCTTAAGTTATATTTAAAATAAAAATAATATTTTTAATATTAATTAGAAGGAGATGAAAAGTTAGATTGGCTTTGTAATTCATACTAAATTATTAATATAGTATTTAAATTTAAATTTTATCTAAATTGAATTATTATTTTATTTTGCAATTTTTAATTTATTAAACTTGCAAAATTAAAGAGTTTGATTTTTTTATTTTTTTTAGTATTGAAGAGGGAATCGATTTTAAATTTATTATTAGGGAAATATATATTTAATTAATATTTTAAATTAAGGTAATTAAAAACATATAATTACATATTTAAGTTAAATTTACAGATTATTGAATTTCTTTTAGTATTAAACCTTAAGAATCAACATTAAATATTTTATAACTAATTCTAACTAACACTTTTAAATGTGTATCAAACAAAAGCTAATTTATAATTAATTATGCTATCTTCTAATTAACAGCTATCATATATAATATTATATTAAAGCCCTAATTAATTAGATTAGTTATAGTTATTACAAAGTTAATAATAATAAGTTATAGTTATTATAATAAGATTAGTTATAGTTATTATAATAATAATAATATATTGTTGAAATCTATTATACTAAAAGCCGTAAAAGATTATTCAGAATAACTAATAATTCAGTTTGTAAGAAAATCCTAAAACCACACAATTCAATTAAAAAAAAGCATAAAATCACATTAAAAAATAAATTATACAATTATTAGGCTAATTACTATTCAATTCATGACATTTTATTCATATTTAAGTCCCTAAGTTCTCAGATATAACAATTTATATGCAAGCATAATAAAATTATGATTTTCTTCATATGCAAATCGGATTTCTTTTATTATTTTTATATAAGTTAATTGAAATCCTATTATAATAAATAATTTAATTATCAATTGAATAAATTAAAATCCTAGTATAATAAATAGTTTAATTATTAATTAATTTTTTTATATATAAGAAGTAGCCTAATTTTAAATAAATATAACTTATACAATAATTATACCTTGAAAAAACTAACATAAATTTTAGATTATTCAAATATAAAGATGAAAATAGTCAATGGTATTAAAGTATAAATTAGTAAATCACAAATATATTAAATATTAAATTAATAACTTAATTAAAAAATTAATCATAAGTATCAACACATGTTCTAAACAAATAAGCGCTCCCAGAGATTTACTTCTTTATAAGTTTTATTGGCTCAAATCTAATATTGAGCAATTTCATAAAAAAAATAACCATAATTATATGTGATGAATGCAATAAATTTACAAAATTAAAGATATTATAAATAAAAAATATGATGAATATTTCAAATTTCAAAAAATGAAAGATTGATAAATATATTATTTTTATAAAAAACTGTAAAAAAATAATTAAATCCTACTACAATAATTTTTTTTTACATCAACAACAATAATAATAATATGTTTAATTAAAAAATATGAAAAATTAATAAAAGTTTCACTAATAATATGCTTAAAATTATCGGTCAATATTTAAATTAAAAAAAATCATAGATAAAATAACAATAAAAACAATTAAAGTGTAGTAAAAAATAATATTTTATCATAATTATTTATTTATTTTTTATAAATATTATGTTTTATTTATTTTTTCATTTAAATTTCTCAAATATGATTATTATATAAAAAAATATTTAAAATAAAACTCTTTAACTTGCATATTAAATACCTTATTAATTATCTCATTTATTTTTAATTATTTTAAACACTTACACTCATTAAAAATTGAAAATCATATAGTATTAAATAAATAAATTTAAAAATAAAATAAATAATTAAAAAGTAAAAATTCTGACATATTACTTAAAATAATAATGATTATATTCAAATATAACTTTATTAATATTTTTTTTTTCTTATTCAATTATTTTTTATATTATTTTATTCATATTTAGTTAATATAATTATTTAATAATTATATATTTTTTTAAATATCTACTTTTAAAACAGTTCGTTAGAAAAATCGTTTAAAATTAGCCTTAATGTATAGTATAGAGATGGTGTATGCATTACAGTCAACATTTTATTATTAATAATTGAATTAATTATGATTTTTTTTTATGTATAATGAATTAATATATCAATTTTTTCTTTATTTTTTAAAAATACACTAACTTCTTCTGATAAATGTCACAATATACTATTAGACTTTCTCATTAAATTTTGTTATTAATCGGCCATGAAATGGTAAATAAGGGTAGTAAAAAGATAAAAATATTATTATATTTTATTTTTAATTAATTATATCATATTTTTACTTTATTTTTTTTTCAGGGTTAAAAAATATATTTTTAAATTTTTTGACAACTTTAAAAATAAAAAAATAAAAAAATATATTTTTTTAAAGAAATATTTTACTTTTTATTTTTAAATTTGTCAAAAATATAAAAATAATTTTTTTATTTATATTAAAAAATTAAAAAAATAAATTAATTTATTTTAAAATTATTTTTTAAAAATAAAAATAAAAAATAAAAAATATTTTTATTTATTTTTATTTTTAAATTTGTCAACAAATATGAAAATAAATTTTTTAATTTTAAAAAATATTTTTTAAAGTAAAAATAAAATATAATTAATTAAAAATAAATAATATGAATATTTTTATCTTTTTACAACCTATATTCATCATTTTAGAATTGACTAACAATAAAATTAGATAAAAAAATATACTAATATAACGAAATAATCATGAGAATTATACTTTTGAAAGGTAAGAAGAATTTAGCATATTATGATATTTTACGAAAAAATAATAATTAACCCTTAATAATTTTATTGTCTATTCATTTTCCTTTCCAGGGTCCAAATTTTCAATATACATTGGACTTAATTTAGCCCAACGGTTAGCCCAATTCAGCCAAGAAGGACAAAACCCTTGAACTAGGGTATCGCATTTCGTTCGAGCTCTTATATATACCTTTCATTTGAGCACGCATCTGGATACTGAAGAGAGAGTTACAATCAACCCTCTCTTCTCTTGCCGCCTCTATCTCCTCCATTAATCGGTCGGTATCTTCATTTCTCTTTGATTCTCGATTTGATAATATTTCATTTTTTTTGTTATAGACGATTTGGATCTACTTCTTAACAAACCGAAATGTTTATTGTTGTACTTTTGTGTTTGGTTGCTTAATTCTAAGGTTGTTTTGTTTTAGATTCGTAATTGAGGCGATTTGGAATGATATTTCTGTTCAATAAGAGGATCATTAGTAAGATTATTGATGTGGATCGTGAAGTTTAGCATTAACTTGTATTTGATGCCTGGAAATTTTTTGCTTGATAGTTAATATAATTATGCAAGTTATCAAATCTAAGCCTGTAGCTTGTTTACCTACAAGCATATTTTGTTATATCTTCTTTAATTTGTGGGCTTATTAATTTATGTATTTGCCAAATAAATATTATTATGTTTCTCTTATTGACCCATAAGTTTAGTTTTGGATTTTTTGTTATGGCTCCTTAAATGTTTCCATATATTTGTATAACTTCTGATATTGTTTATTTTATTCAATAATTTAACTACAGATCTTGCTCATCTGCTCAAGTGTCCTTATTAATTGTTGTTGGTGGTTGTAAAGACTAGTCAAAATGGTAAGTTGATTTGTCTTATGTCATTTCAGAGAAATGATTTTTTTTTGGCTCGGATAAATGCTTTAAAGAAATATATTCTTGATATCTTCAGGTGAAGTTTACGGCAGAGGAGCTTCGGCGTATTATGGACCTGAAGCATAATATTCGTAACATGTCTGTCATTGCACATGTCGATCATGGTAAGTTTTTTGTTCAAATTTTGTGCAGTGAATGCTGGTTGTAATCTTTAGCAATGTAACTCAAATATATTGATTTGTACTGTTTCCAAAGTAATCGTAGTATGTCAGCTTCAGGTTCCCTAGTCCCAACTGCTTTTGTAATTTGAATCATGGTTGCAGTGAAATGGATTCTGAAGAGTTTGAGTATGCAAGTTGTATTTTGACGCCTGCTACAATTTTTTTGTGTTCAGGAAAAGTTCTGAAATTTTTTTTGCACTCCTTATAACTTGTTAAAACTTTGGGTTGTTTTATATATATTTCCAAATGTAGTTATTATTGTTCAATTTGTAACATTTATATTGGAATGTATTTTTTCCATTATTCTGAGTGACATTAGTGCTGTTTTATTTTTGCTCCTTTGGTATTGTGAGATCAAAAATTTTTCTGGGTAGCAGATTCAATCCCTCTTTCTACCTGCAGGAAAGTCAACACTTACTGATTCTCTTGTGGCTGCTGCTGGTATCATTGCACAAGAAGTTGCTGGTGATGTCCGTATGACTGATACTCGTCAGGATGAGGCAGAGCGTGGTATCACAATTAAATCTACTGGTATCTCACTCTACTATGAAATGTCTGACTCTTCTCTTAAGAGCTACAAGGGAGAGAGACATGGAAACGAATACCTTATCAATCTCATTGATTCACCTGGACATGTCGATTTCTCATCTGAGGTCACTGCTGCTCTTCGTATTACTGATGGTGCACTCGTGGTGGTGGACTGCATTGAGGGTGTCTGTGTGCAAACGGAGACCGTGCTTCGCCAGGCTTTGGGTGAAAGGATTAGGCCTGTCTTGACAGTCAACAAGATGGACAGGTGCTTCCTGGAGCTCCAGGTTGATGGTGAGGAGGCTTATCAAACATTCTCGAGGGTCATTGAAAATGCCAATGTCATC
>CANXYC010224781.1:0-20142 GCA_948193065.1 Aleurites moluccanus | reverse complement strand
ATCACATACTCAGAATCTTATCAAACCATTTTACAGAATTATAGCTAAAACATAAATTAACAACTTTCATATTTTACACTTTACCCAATTATGTCTTTAAGAGCAAGTAATGGCCAACACTGAATTCTGCTGCAGTTTCAAACAAAGTTTCTAAAATTTTCAAACTTCTCATTCAAAATTTAAAATTCTCCAAACAAATAAAATTGATAATTACACTTCAAAAATGGCAGATATTACAATTTTCTATACAGGTTGAGGATTTTGAAAAATTATTAAAAATATTATACTTGACACTATTCATTATAGGAATTACATTGAAATTGCAGGGGAAACTATGCTAAAATTTATATTTGATAATAAATGATTTAATTAGTTAATAAATGGTTATGGGCTCTACGGGTGTTAGTGCCTTAGACTGTTCCCGCGCTTCAGGATCGTTATGTTTCAAATTTTGGGTCATGACAGTAGTCAACCTGTCAAGACAATCATTTGATATTACCAATACAATGATGAGAGTTAGGGGCTCACCTGACATACAGGATCTACAAACATCAATAATAATAATACTTTCCAAGTCCATCATATCAAATATTATAATACATCATAATCAAGTCCCACTAACTGAATATCATGCATACAAATATATTGTGAAATTATAGAGTATTAAAAACACATAATAATACAAGTATACTACATTTTAAATAACATACATAAAATCCACTGCTGAGTAAGAAGGTAGGGAAACTCAATAAAAAATTTAAATACTGCAACTGTTTAACTAACCCAATCCTGAAAAAAATAGGGAGACATGGTTGAGCGTCTCAACTCAATGAATGATACTAACCAATATACTTACCTACTGCAACCTAATTATTTTATTATAAAAATTGCTCATACTGCGTGTCATAAAGACAAATAATTACATAAAAGAAATGTAATATCCCATAAGAGCGTATAGATTTAAGTGAAGTATAGCAATAGAAATTAAGTAAAGTGAAGAGTAAATTGGGTTAAATTGATTTTAGAAAATATAAAAAGTACAACTAAGGAAAAATATTTTTCGAAGGAACCTTAAGAAAGAAAACAAGTACCATCAATCGAAAATGGATTTTTAAAAGGTTTTTTACTAAAAACCGATTGAGAATAGCTTAATTTAGGATCTCAAATCATTTAGGAAAAATAATTTGGGATAAATATGGAGTTAAATAGGTGAAGGATTAGTAGAAATGAGATAGATGTTTTGAAAACAGTAATTTAGAACACTTCTCGGTATTTGATTTTTAATCTATTTTCGAGAGTTCCTTTGCTCAAATTTCTTTTTCGTAACTTAATTTAGATAAATTATGGACCAACTAAAAATAAATTGAAGTGAGTATAGAATATCAAATGTGATTAGAATTGAAGATGAAAATTTATTAAGTTGAGGAACAAAATTGATTGAAGGAAAATCGATTTTTGCATCTAAAAGAATCTATATTCAGAAGACTTTGAGAGAGTGTTGGATTAATAAATTGAATGAATAGTAGAGTTAGATTGAATAAGTTATTATAGAAAAAAGTAATTTAGAACTTAATTAGAATGAAAATGAGGACTTAATTACAAAGATTAGAAAAGTTTAAAGATTATATTTCTAAATTAGTAAAAATATAAGGGTCAAATTATAATTTTCAAAAATTATGGGACCCACCCTTTTCTTAATTTTTTTTACACATTACAAAACCTAGAAAATTCTACTTCTCCTTCTCATATTGGCCGACCACTTGTTCTTAGAAAAGAGAGAGTTATGTGATTTTTCTTTCCTTAATTCTTACATTTCCATATTTTGAAAACAAGTGTCTTAAGTCTAGAAATTCTATGGAGAGAACAAAATAAATGCTATCCTTTTTTTTAGAGTAAATCGAACCACCTTTCCATTTCTTTGAAATTATTTTCTTTTAGAGAGATATATAGGGGGAGAGAAAGAGCATAGAGAGGGAGGGAGAGAGAGACCGATCAGATGGGAGTGACGATCCAAGTGCTGATATATATGCTTTATTTACTGATGGATCAAATTCCGTAGGCAATCCATTAGAAAACACAAAAAAAAAAAAAAAAAATAATACTACCCATCAATAAATAAGTGAACGTGAAATTTTGGCACACAAAATTTTCATAGGTATATAGTCAGCATAAGTGAGCACGTGAAATTTTCATCACACTTTTTTATCGCATTTTATTCGTCTATACTTACCAACGCATTTTCGTTTGTATATAGTCGGTAAAAGCAAAATATCTTTAATAATGACATTCTATCAGTTTACCGACAGAAAATACCAATGGTTCTTTGTCCGTCGATATATTCCATTAGTATATCTCCACTTTCTTGTAGTGCATATATATATATGCATGAGAAGCAAAAAAATATATTAAAAAATATCACTTAAGGTTTGGGCGGCAAAACTCAAAAATAGTCACTAGCTTGAACTCAGAGCTGAAGAGGATAGTCCTAAATGGTCTAAAATAAAATATGGAAAGGACACTAAAATATTGACTTACAATAACTATAATAAGAAAAAAAAATACATCCTAAGATTGCGGAGAATCCATCGAAAATTCGACAGCATTTCTCCTAAAATAGACCTAGTCTCTTGAAACATAGTAAATAAAGCAATACATAATTATTTCAAATGCCCCATTTGATCCTCTAAAATATTTATAATCCAATAATAATTATTCTGGTATCATTTGAAATTAATAATTTAATTGCACTTAACAATATTTATTTTATTATTCACCACTTTAATTATCATTAAATATTATTCTAAAATTATCGTTGCATCATAAAAATACTTAACTATCAATTAGATACTAGAAAATAGTTTTTGAAATTTTTGAGCAATACTTCACCAGACTAATTTCACCGAAAAATTTTCAACAATGACTATTGGTGGCAAATGAGGTATTAACGGATTTGTATGGGTGCGTGGAGTCTAAAAATGTAGACCACTCTCCTCCACTCGATAATAGTCCCCATAAGTTATTGTCCTAGACCGAATTTCAGTTAAAATTTTAAATTAGTTCTAAAAATTACAAATGAGGTGTCAAATGAAAGTTTAGAAGGAGAAAAGTCTAGCCGTACCAAAATTGTCGAAAAAAGGAGGTCGAAAATGGCCTGAATGGCCAAGAAAATGAACGGACGTTAAGCTCTTCAGATGGCACGTGAGCCCAGACGCAGCGGATGATGGCGGAGATTTTTGGATGGTGTAATTGTTGGCGGCTGTTCTTTCCTCTAGTGTCGTGAGTGCGAAAATGAGTGGCCATATGACAGTCTTCTGGTTGGTTAAAGGTTTTTGTGTCTTTCTTTGATCGACGTGATGCTAAATCAACCAATCATGTCTCTCCCTTCCTTTTATATACTTAAAATAATAATAATAATAATAATAATAATAATAATAAAATATTAATCTAAATTTAAATTTAAATTTAAAATTATATTAAGAGAATATTTATTAGAATATTTTCAAAAATATTCCTCTATATAATAAAATAAATGAAAATTAAATTAAAATTATTATTTAACATAAATAAATAAAATGAAATTTTTAAACATTTCAAATAATTTTTTTTTATAAGCTGTGAATTGGAGCTTATTTTCAATTGAGTGTTTTTTTACAAAATCTATTTTGATAAAACTCTATTTTATCAAAACTTTAATTTAGCAATAAGATTATATTTTAATAATTGGGTTGTCAAATGCGTATTATAAATTTAATGTAATATATTTTTTAATATTAATTTGAGTTAATTACTATTTTTTCCGTAAAATTATCCAATACATTAAATATTCCTGACTTTTCAGAAGTACACTAACTCTCCTGACAAATGTCGTAATATATTATTAAATCATTTTATTTAATTTTATCATTAATCAATCATTAATCAACTTTATAAGGGTAGTAAAAATACAGAAATATCTTTACCCTTTATTTTTAATTAATTACATTCTTTTTTTATTTTAAATTTTTTTTTAAGGTTAAAAAATTTATTTTCAAATTTTTGACAAATTTTAAAATAAAAAATAAACAAAAATATTTTTAAAAAATATTTTTTATTTTTTATTTGTTATTTTTTATTTTAAAAAAATAGTTTAAGAAGAAATTAAATTATTTCTTCTTAAATTTTTTAATACAAATAAAAAATTCATTTTCATATTTTTGATAAATTTAAAAATAAAAACTAAAAAATATTTTTTTAAAATATTTTTATTTGTTATTTCTAATTTTTTATTTTCAAATTTTTATTTTTTAAAAAATAAAATAAAAATATTTTTAAAAAGTATTATTCAAATATTTTTAAAAATATTTTTATTTTCAAATTTGTCAAAAATATGAAAATATATCTTTTAACCCTAAAAAAATTTTAAAATAAAAATAGAATGTAATTAATTAAAATTAAATAGTAAGGATATTTCTATATTTTTACTGCTTTTATAGGGTTGACTAATTATAAAATTGTATGGAATAATCTGATAATATATTGTAACATTCGTCAGGAGGAATTTAATATATTTTTAAAAAATCAGAAGGACTTAGTATATTGAGTCATAATACAGAAAAAATAATAATTAATCTTATTAATTTTATTTATAAGATTTAAATTCTATTGTACACTCTTAAAATAATCTCACCTTACCATATTAAATATAATGCTTAGATAATTATATATATTTATAAAAATTAAACTAACTACAATTATTCATTTCAAAATTTATATGTTTTATCGTTTAATATTTTATTTTAAATACACTAAAAATTTTGGAAGAAATATATATATATTTAGAAATATATTTTATTATTATTATTTTTTAAACATTGAAAAATAAATGTAATATTGATAGAAGTATTAAAAATTAAATATTTTTGTTGTCTATCTTATATATATATAATTATGAAAAAAATTAAAGCCATATCTTTCATTAATATTATATAAATAATTAAACTATGTTGATATTAATTTTGATTAAAATAGTATTTTTATAAAATTTGATTCAATAGAATGCCACAAATAAAAAAAAAAATTCAAGAATTTAAATGAAAAAAGATATAAAAATTCAATAAATTTTTGGAAATTGATAAATAATGTAAAAATTTAATAGAGAAATTCATTTTATAGAAATTTAAAAAAAAATCTAAATCCAATTATAATAAAATTTCTTATATAATAATAATAATAGTAAAATCTAAATACAATAATACCAAGAAATTATTGACTTGAAATCTTTTTATTTTTATAAAAATTTCTGATTTAAAATCTTAAAATTTTTAAGATGAAATATTGATAAATGTCTATAATTTATTAAAAAAAAAAAAAGAGGGCAGATGAATAAATTCTAATATTTTTATAATAGGTAAATAAATTCCTTTAGTATAGATAAAGAGATAGATAGATTGATTGATGGCTTTAATTGATTTTGAGGAGCAAAGGTTACCCCTTGTCTCCTTATTGGTTTCACCCGTGTGTCTATATATTTTTACTATATTATATATATAGCAAGTCAGACCAAAATGGCAACTTGGACCTGTCTGATTCAATTTAAGGAAACTATTTTATATAAATATATAAATATCGAACATGTTTGATACTTTCCAATTCCTTTGCATATATGAAGACAAACGTAGACCCAAACCAAACGTTCATGACGTCACGGATTAAGGCATTAGGCAATTTATCTACCACTTAATATTTGAAAATTATTAAATGAAATGAAAATATATTTATATTATTTATATAAAATATAATTAAATTAAAGATATATTCATATAAATTAATTTTTATGTAAGTAAAATGAATATATTTTTATTTTATCTAATAATTTATTTTTAAATAAAATATTTGTCTGCTTTAAAAGAAAGAAATAATTCATACATTCATAAAAATTTTAAAATAAAAATATAAGTACAAGATAATTTAAAATATATATATATATATATAAATCTTGCTTTTAATATGTGAAAATCAATCTGCTATAAGAAATTAAGAATACACTGTTTTAAAAGTCACATTTTAAAGAGAGTAATAGAGTGAACTACTAAAAAAAATTAGACTTTTACAACTCTTGCAAATTTAATAAGGAGATCTATTCTTTAAATTTCAAAAAAGTTGAGACAAAAAAAATCATGAAAATCTGATAATAAATCTTCAAGGATATTTATTATTTATTTTTAATTATGTTATAACATAAAGTGTAAAATTCTTTTATTTAATTAAGTGATATTTAAGCATATAAGTCTATCTATCATAATAATATAATTAAACAAAAATTATCTAATAGTCAAACTTCTAAATTAGAACAACAATATAGAAGATAGACTAAACATGTCAAAGGTTAGATCATTTGATTCTAAAGTACAATAGAATAAATTATTTTTCTAATTATAAATGTTATATGATATTTAACAACAGTTTTAAGGTTTGATTAAATGCTCCTAAGTAATTCATGTTTCATAAGAAAATATTGAACTAGCAAACTGTTTGTGATATAAAGTTTGAAAAAGAGAATTATTATAATTATTAATGGGTTTTGATTTAATATATTAAATTCATGAGTGTAAAATATATTATTTTTTAATGCATTAAGTGCATTTAATAATTTTTCTTAATTATTTGAATTTTTAATTAAATTCCCCAACACGTTTTAAGACTAACTCTTGGGCAATTTCTAGAGCCTCTATTTTTAATTTCAAAGAACACAGAGCAAATTGTCTTGTCCGACTCTTAATTACTCCACCCTACTTCCCTCCAATTTAGAAAACCACCGGCCACTACTTTTTCTCCATATTGGATATTTTGAAACTAACCCTTCATTTTACTTTGACCTTTGAAAATTTTGACTTTGCACTTCTCAACTTATATATATTCACTTCCCATTTTACATTTCTTTATACTCACCACCACCACCATTATACCACCACCGGAATTTCAAGAAAGCCTTTCTTGTTCACTTTTTTTTTTTTTCAAGAAATGAGTGGCTCTAGCTCTGCTAATATTACACCTACAAGTCCATCAGCTCAAAAGAAATACAAAGGAATTCGCCGACGAAAATGGGGGAAATGGGTGTCAGAAATAAAAGTTCCTGGTAGTCAAGAAAGACTTTGGTTAGGTTCTTACTCTTCGCCAAAAGCAGCTGCTGTGGCTTATGATGTAGCTTCTTATTACTTAAAAGGACAATCTTCTTTGGATAATCTAAATTTTCCTGATTTAATATTGCCTGTAAGTGTAAGAGCAGAAATGTCACCTAAATCTATACAAAAAGCAGCTTCAGATGCTGGCATGGCTATTGATGCTCAGATGATAATGAGTAGTCTTGACAATGAAACCAATAAAAATGAAGATGGTGACGGCGGTGATAATAATGTTGTTTTAGAATCAGAAGTGGGGCAACTCCAATGGGAAAATATTGTTGGTGGTTATGAGAATTGGGGTGAAAGTGGAAGTCAGTCTAAAGAAAGTGAAGATGGTTTAAACATCTCTATTGAAGATTATTTTTAATTTATATAAATATTTATTTATAGTTTCTCCTGACTTCATCACGAAGTTTTCTTTTTAAATAAATTATATATAGACTATATATTAATGTGTATATATGTATAATAATATAATATCAAATAATTAACGACATAAAGGTTGGATGTCATATGTGCAACAAAGCCAATTTTTGGGCTCTCTATTTTTTCTCTTTTGATAAAATTAGCTGTAGTCATTATCTGTTCCTCCATATTGAGAGGAGGTCATTATCTGTTCCTCCATATTGAGAGGAGTTAATTGGAATTGTTTGAGCCACTCGTATAATTGTTAGTTCTTATTAATTAATTATGAGAAATTATATCGAGAAACGAAATTATGTTAAACCATTTAGAGAATATTTAAATTTATTTAAAATAAATATGAAATATTTTTTTAAATTTAAAAAATATTATAATTTTTTTAGTATTTTAGTCATTAATTCAAAACGTAATTTTAAAATAAAAAAAAATAAACATGATAACTTTTTTTTAAATAATATTTTCAAAACAGAATTTTTAATAAAACATCTTAATTGTCTGAATTGTGTGGATTTCAATTTTAACTTATTACTACTTATTTCATAATTTTAATTATAAATCCAATTGCAAAAACTCAAATTCAAAATTTCTTAATTTTAGAAGTATTTTAATATCAGTAAATCAATTTATGGAATTTCTTTCAAATTGAGCAACATATCTTGTAATAATTTATCAAAATATTAAGTTAAATTTGTTTGGGCCTATAGACTATATATCAAACCTTTTTTTTAACACAAATAATTAAGAGTTAGAAATATGATAATTTATTTCTTTTAAAGAATTTTAATATTATTGAAAATTATTCAATTAAATATAAATTGTTTTTGCCTTAAAATATTTGGAAATTGAATTTTGCTTATGTGACATTTTGAAATTATAGGATTGTGTTTCTCTAATATTTACTTTTGTAAATTGAAAAGGCTAGATTCAATTATTCTAGTGGTTGATTGCAAAGTTTGAAAAACAGACTAGATATTACAAAAGCTTGACTAGGCAATTAGATAATTTCTGTGTTTTTGGTCGCCCAATATATTTTGGGCAAATTATTGTTTACTTTATAAATTTAATCTAATTAATAAAATAATATATATATATATTTTAAAAATATTATTTATTTTATCATTAAAATTTATAAAAAAATTAAAATAATCTTAATTTACACATAAATTTTCAACAAGCACTCATTAAATGTTGATTGGAGTGATACGGAGTTAAAGATTGGCTCGAACCGATAAGATTAATTTCATGAAAAAAAAAAATCAATCTCACCCTAAATAAATAAATAAAAAAATTTATTATCCGAAAAGAAATAACAATCAAATAAAATTGAAGAACAACACACAAAATTGATCAAAACTTTATATTGTGAATAAACAATTTATGGGTGTTCTTCGTGGTCAAACGCAAAACTGAAACTTCTGTTTTAAGAGGCTCGTATTCTGGATATCAAAAACAAAGACAAGAAGATGACAAACTCACTATACTATGACCACGATGACGGTTCGCGAGCTGCGGCTCCAGATCGACAATGGTGATTGGCTTCTTCGCGAGTTACTGCAGATTGGTGATGGCAATCATCGTCTTCTTCATGAGCTGCCACAGATTGGCGATGGCGATTGTCGTCTTTTTCGCGAGTTTCTGCAGATCTATAATGGCGATCGGCTTCTGGCTTCGCTTGGAGCTCGCCAAAATCGAGCCCAAATCTTTATTGTTAGTTAATGATTGGGTTCGCCGGAATTTGGGTTCAAGTGAGTTCACGTGAATCCGACTTGCTGCTGCAGATCGGGATTGGATTTTGCAGGTGATGTTCTGCTTTATGTTTATTAATGGTTGTAAAATCTGTTATTGTGATGATTGATTACTGAGGTCCAGAATGTAGTATTAGTATTATTACATCTAAAAAAAAAATTCTTAAATCTCAGTAAATACATGGTGGTGATGATATGATGATGCTGATGCTGATAACATTACTTAAAATGGTATAGAAAATTATTTTATTAGAATAATAATTATCATTTTTATATGGTTATTAATACAATTATATTTTTTTATATAATTTTAATATTATATATTTAATATTATCTTTTTATTTTATTTTATATAGAATAAAGTTTTTGTTTCATTATATTTTTTTAAATACCACTATTATATGTCAACATTTTTATAAACATCATAAAAATAAAACAATTATATCAAATAATTTGATAATTTTTTCAAGGTAATAATGTCATGTAAAAAAATGTTATTTACAAATAAATATATATCAAAAGCACTTAATAAATATATTAAAATAAATAATCATAATATAAAAATATATTACATGTATCACTTTAATTCATTGATATATCATATTGTATCTACTTAATATTTAGACGGATGAAGTGCATCTATTTAACAATTAAAAATGATTTAGAGAGTATTTGAATGTCCAATTATAAGATTTAATTACTATTTAAAAATATATGTGTTAATAATTAAAAAATTATTGAAAGGCATGTGAATATCTAATTGTAAAATTTAATTGTCATTTAAAAATATACACATCAATAATTGAAAAATTATTGAGTGTTTGGATAAATATCATTTATTGATTTGTCTTCTTCAAATTTGTAAAATTTAGTAGCAATTATAAGTTGTAATCGTCAATTACAGTTTTGTCAATTGAAAAAAGTAAAATTGATAATTATCAATCATTTATCCAAATATTTAAGAGTATTTAAATAAAAATTAATTACTGATTTTTCTCATTTAAATTGATAAAATATATGAATTGTTATTGTCAATTAGAATTTTTTCCAATTGAAAAAAAATATATTTATCCCAAATCAATAATTATCAATTACTTATTCAAATACCTTCTTAATATTATGTTAAGTGTAAAGCTTTAATTAAAATTGTGCCTATTTTAAGATAAATTACTATATAACATAAAAATATATTTTTTTTATTTAAATCAAGGTGAATTCACATAAGTATATTTCATTTCAATTACATTTAAATTCATTATATATATATATATATATATATATATATATATATATTGCTTGACCCATTTTTTATTGACTTATCTTAAAAAATATAATAATAATTAAAGGAAGATTTATGCTCAAGTTATGTACACGTGATGAAAAGCTATACCCAACGGGTCCCTGGCCCCCCTAACAACGCTCTTTGCAAGTATCTTATGTTGTGTGTTGGTGGACTCATTTTGTACTTATTTTTATTATACCTTAAAATTTTAAGAAAAGATATAAATTATTATAAAAAAAAAAAAAAAGGAGAAAGACTATAAATTAATCTTCTAAATTTCTGAATTTGAAAAAAACTTTATTATTAAGTTATTAATTTAATAATAATTTTATATCATAATTGATAATATAAATTGATGACAAAAGTTGATTGACTATTATAATATTTTAAAATTATTTTTTTTTCAAGAATTAAATTTTAATTATTAAAATAAAAAGTAAATTCAATTATCAAAATTAGTCAACCTTTGAACTAATTAGACGATATTATTACCTTTTTTATGTTAGTTTTTTTTGTTATTAGTTAAAACTAAATCAATCACATTTTAATTGAAAAAAATTATGAGATGAATTTTTTTTTACTTTAATTTTAGGATTAGAATATGGATAAAAAGTAATTTTAATCTACTTAGAAGTAAATTCACTTCTTAATTAATTTATAGATATTGTTTGGTATAAATTAATACATAATTCATTGTATTGATAAATTTTTGTCAATTAATTTTGATATTTAAATTAACTATATAATTAAATTCATTAATTTTGGTATCTTGTATTTTTTTTTTGTTAAGTTTAAAATTCATTTTCAAATTTTATCAATTTTAATAGAATATAACTGTCAAATATATAATTAGATTTTCTGTAATATTCCAGAACAACATATGAATTTAAGAGAATCACAGCAGTGAAATTTAAGTTATTTGAAAAGTTACCTTAATAATGATAATAAGTAATATCATCAGTAATAAATTTTTAAAAGTTTTTTTTTACTAAAACCGACAAAGGATACCTTAAATTAGAATCTTAAATTATTTAGGAAAAATAATTTGAGGACCAATATAAAATTAAATAGGTGAATGAATGATAGAAAAGAAGAAGGTGATTAGTGTTAGTCCCTTTGGCAACCAAGAGGGAGGTGAATTAATTGTTTGCGGAGTTAACAACAAATTAAAAATTTAATTGAAGAAAAGAAAGGGAAGAAAAAAGAACATAATGATTAATAATGGTTCAGCAACCTTATCTACATCCATTCCTCAAAATTATACTTGAAAATTTTCTTAACTAATCCTTTTATGGGTGTAAGAACAAACCTAAGTGTTTAGGTTAACACTCAAATCTTACAAGTATTTTACAAAAACTCACACTCAACTTATATAAGTGTTTTTCTATTTGTCTCACACTCAAACCCTTGAAGAAATACAAAAAGGAAAGAAAAAGAATTTCCCTAGAATTTACCCAAACTCTCAAATAATCAATGAGTCATAATTAACTCAAGGATTTTACAATTTAAAACTCACAAATTGATGCTTTACAAAAATAGGCTCTCTAAGTCATATACAAGAATGATTTTAATGTAAAATCTTAATTCAATGATTTCAATTATTTTTCTCTTGTTTTCTAACATTCTTAAGCTTCAAAATAACTTGTATTTATAACTCAACATCAAATATGACTATTAGGATCCAAAATATAGCTGTTAGAATCTTTTTTAACGATTATTTTTTGTGTCGGAGTCGCAGAGGTCATGCCTGCTACTTATGTGACTTTTGCTATTAGACTTTTTTGAAGAAACGTCGCGCCCGCAACTCTTGGTATTGCACCCGTGAATTATTTTCTTCATATCTCAAGTTATAAAACTCCAAATCATATACCCTTTTTTTGTTGGAAACTTTAATATGTCTACTACAATATTATAGTTATCATAACTTAGAAATAGTTCATCTTGATATCTTAAAAAATAATAAAATTTTAGTACTCTAATCTATAAGACAATTTGAAGTATATTTTACTAATTCTTCAATTTCTCCTTCTATAGAGCTTAAAATGACTTAATTCTTTTTCCATATAAAAACCTAGACATCCAGAGCTTCAATCATATGAAATTCCATGTCCAAATTATTCTTTTATAATTTTCAGCAACTTTTATAAGTTACCCTAACAATTCTGTTATAGTTTGTCAGCTTGAACATAATTTTTTGAAAAATTCATATAGATATTCCAATAACCAATGCTCAAATCAATTTTTGTTCCTAAAACTAGACATCCATATATTTCCATCAATATATAGTTTGGCCTATTAGCTTTTCCCAATTTATACAGAATTTGGCATCAAATCAGACTTTGTACAAGTCTATCAGTTTTTTGGTGTCACGCCTTCAACTTTCACAAATCGCGCCTGCGATTCCAACAGTCATGCCCGCGACTTTATGCTCGATTTTTATATGAGGCTACTGGATCTACTGAGCTCTTCTTGAATAAATGTCACGGCTGTGACTACCCATGTCGTGCCTACTACTTCCACTTGTTGCACCCGTGACTTCCTAGTTTTTAAGGTTAGCACTTATGAAACTATATAAGTTTCAATATTTATAAGATGATATCAGAACGAAAAAATAATTTATGCTCATACATCTTTGTTCATTCATAATTAAGACTGAGATTTCAATTTCCTGTACATTTCGGATTCAAATCTTATTCTTTAGTAGGCATCTTTCAATTTCATCTGGTGATAAACTTTTAAATTTGTCTCTTACCCTTGTTGAACTTTCAATTGTATCAATCCAATTTTCATTATAAATTTATATGATTTAAATTTGTGTCTTTACCTTTATTGAATTTGTAATTATATCAATTCAGTTTTTATTATAAATTTATACACATTAACTAAGTTTATATATAATTAAATTTTATAACTTTCAAAATTATATAAATTTCAATATTTATAAAAATAATTATATTCAAATTGAATTAATTTTTTAAATTAAAAATATAAAATTTTCAAGAATTTGTATTTATATTTATAAATAAAAATTTCGTAAAATTTATTTATACCAAAAAAAATTAAATGACTATTTGCTCTGAAATTTCAACATGTCAACCATATCCACTTTTTCTTCTTCTTCTTCTTCTTCTTATTATTATCTTTAAAGACTCTTAACAGTTTTGTATTGAGTCACTAGTTTGAAATTAGATACTCAGCCGACTCATTTTACCCCAAGAATGTTGAAATATTATTTAGGCCACAACTCTATATATAAAAAAATGGAATTAAATGTCTCCTAAAAAGAAAAAAAAAAAAGAAATTAAATGTATATGGGCCATCGACCAATTAATTGACCAAATTCAATGCACATTAAAACTCCAGTTATTATGTACTATTATAGTTATAGATGCCAATTCCTTTTGACTGTTTCAGCCTCCAGGCAGCCTTTCAAACGCATACTTTTGAATGACCTTCACAAAATAAGGTCTGTTCCTTTTTTGATAGGGACAACTAAGAAGAAAATGGATAAATTAAATATAATAATTTTGTACCCAAAATCTAAAAAAAATAATTAACCGTATATATATTTAGTTTATTTTTTAATTTAATCATTTAAAATTTAAGATTAATCCAATATTACGTAAATAAACATACAATTAAAACTACAAGAAAATCACTAAATATCGATGGACTAGTATTGAATTTTCTAGTCAATTACTAACAAAATGTTATTATTTATCAATGAAAAATTCCGTTGGCAGGCAATCCCAATTAAATATAATTTGATACTTAAAATATTATTAAATACAAATTATATAATAAAATAGAGAATTATTATTTTTAACTCCTTGATAAAATTACATAATAAAATGAAAAATAATTTTTTTTTTTAATTTATTAGTTATTTAAGTTTTATTTAGTTTAACTCAATTGTTAGTTGTTATTAATTATTAGTAATTATTAGTTGATATTTGATTGTTATTAAATATTTGATAAAATTATTATTAATTGTTATTGCTAATATATTTAATGATCTTTAATAATAAATATTAATATTTAATTTTTATTTAAATATTATTATGAATAAAATAATTTAATCTTTTATTTAAATAAATAAAAATTATTTTAAAAAATTCAAAAGTTAAAATTTTTATAAATAACAACTATTTGACTACTTAATAATTATCTAAAAGCTAATAATTATTATAAAAAAAATAAACAGATGTATTTAATGCAGTTGTTAAGAAATAAAAAAAAAAAACAGCTCCATAAAAAATTTTGCTCAACACCCACTAAAAAATGTCAATATTCATTAAATTATTAATTTAATAATTGAGTTTATCTATTTTGCATTAAATTAAATTATGATTAAAATTCTGATAATATATTTTTTTTGACATTTTCAATATATATGTAAATTATTTATAGTGACAAATTTATTTTCTGCCAAATAAATAAAATTTAATATTGAGATATGAAATTAAAAAAAAAAATTAATAATACAAGAGGCAAGATGACTGTTGGATGTCGGTAGACGGTGGGGTGGGTTATTTTCTTTTAACTCTAAACGGCAAGTACTAAATGCATGTGATGGTCATTTCCCTTGTAGACTCTTTCTTGCTATAAAACCTCAATTATTAAAGTGGGTCAAATCATGGGGTTACCATGTACTTTTATGCTTCCAAATGTGTTACTAATTTTAATAATTTGAACACTTTGACTCATAATAAAAGTAAAGACTCTCGACCTTGTCAACCTTAATCACAATTAAAATTCAAACCTTGTCCCAAATGTGGATTCTGATCAAGGTAGTTTTTTGGAAATAAGTCTCGTCTGGTCGGTTTGTTTGGTTGTCATCCAGTGGGTCGGTAAGGTATGGTGGAAAAAAAATACAGTTAGAAAATTAATTTTATATGGGTTGAAAATTAAAGTTTTTTTTATATATAAAAATTTTTAAAAAATTAATTTTGAATAAATTAAAATTATATAAAAATTTAAATTTTAATGGATCAAATAATTTATTTTTTTTGTAAATTTATAAGATTTTTTTGGATTGGAATAGCACAAAACCACTTAAATCTAACATCTTTCCGTTTATGACTTAAATTATTATAGTGTAGTAATAATTTAATTTATTGTAACTTTTCATCAAATGTGGATAAGTTTTGTAATTTGCCATTTTCAATTTATAGAAAAATACGAAAAAACATTATAATAGATACAATAAATTATTGTGATTAAAGATTGTCATAGATAGAGGTGGCAAATGGGTTGAATCGGACGGATTCGAGTTGGATCATTTTGGATTTGGGTCAGTTTGAGTTCGGATCAGGTCATGTGTTTTTTTTAGTGGGTTATGAGCGGGTCATCTTGAATTGTGGGTGTTACGATCCAAATTTGGGATTATAACCGACATAACCACATAAGTCTAATAAATATTATACCTATAACCTATGAAATTACAATTCAACATTTAATCAATTACTTATATTTATATATTATCATTTAAATACTATTTAAACAATTAACTATTCTCTACAAATAATATATAAAACTAATAATAATATTTGGAAATCAACTAAAATTCCCTAAAAGTAATTATAAATAACTATTTTTAAGATTTTGGCTTGCTTTTGGAAGAAAGAGATAAAGTCTTGCGAAAAGAAAATTATAGACCCGTAAAAAAAACTGAAATTTGAAGTAGTGAGTAAACCACATACTCAAAAAGAAAATATATAAAGGTAGAGAATAAATTTAATGTTTTAAACAATTAAGTACACATACATCTAACACATATACAACAAATAACATTAATTCAAATATAAATAATAATTAAATAAAATTATTAAATACTCTCTTTTAAATTACATAATATAATAACATATAAATTTTATATATAACTTATTTTTTCTCATATACTTATATAATCATTTAAAACAAATATCTAGAACGAATAATGGAGGAGAGTTTCAATTGAACACTTGTGTGACATAAAGCTCGTATAATCTATAAAGTCAAAGACCTGTATAACATACAAGGTTCAAAACTCATATAACATATAAGCACTATAAACTATACGCCATATCATTCCCCACAGGCTAAATACATATAATATATAATGCTAAAATCCAAGATAAACCCAGATATCATGAGAGATTTACGTCTTTATCTTATTCCAAATAAAAATATCATATAAAAATAATAATAAAAGTAATAATAATAATAATGACTCATAAACTTAGATACAAATAAATTTTAATATAAAAAATTCAATGATAACCATTACACGTATAGCCTGCCTTTCCCAACTTTTAATTATAATCAAATTCAATTAATTTATTCATACAACACACATATAAAAATTAAATAATTTCAATTGAACTTTATATATTCTTTCGCCTGAAGGTCTTCACACAAACACCTGTGTATAATTAATATAAATGCAAATACATAATTCATGTATGAATATTAACAAATGAATATATTTAATGCTATTCAAATATACAAATGCTCAATTTAATAATGTGAATGCAATTCTAACATGATAAATCATACCAATGTAACATATATAACTTATACTCCAAATTTCTCTAATATATAAATTCTAGCAGCAGAGACATTTTTTATTCCAGAGTACTATAACTTTCTCTAAATTAACTCAAATTTTAACACAAATTATTTAACATATAAATAAACATAAATCTAAAAAAATATCCAAATTTGAAATCCATTTGGTCCCTCAAAATAAGTTTTTTGACAAGTTTTCTGAATACTGGCAGTAGGTAAAAACTCCCCTAAAATACTACATTAAAGTTCTCCAAAAATTTTCAAAAAATTTTATAATATATAAAATATATACAATTATAATTCTACCAAAATTCAAATCAATTGGAATGCAAATAATCTTTTAATTAATTATCGTTTTAAAACTATACTACACATACCCTTTAGCCAAACGGTTTATATAATTTTAAATATAAAATTAGATCCAACTGTTGGATTGTTCTCAAATTTAAACAAATAAAATAGACATTTATTAACCAAATATATTAAAATTTTACCGTCAAATATAAATCCAACTACAAGTTATATAATTTGCAATTTCAATTACTAATAGAGGACTTTATAAGTTCTATTTCATCATTTTAAAACTTATGAATTATAAATTTTAACTCAATTATATCATATTTTCTTATCCAAATCTTAAACTTTAATCATTTATAAATCATAATCATATATATAAATCAATTATAAGATATTAGAATAATGATATAAATTCTTATTTTCAAGAAAATTCTAAGAATTTAGAAGAAAACCTCCAAAACCCAAGTCTGTATTTTCCTCTATACATTTTTTTTCTTAATGTCTGCCACTCTAAAAACTAACACTTATATATCATTAAATGAGAATAAAAATCTCAATTCTTAATTACTCACTAATCTACTATTTAATTAATTTAATCAGTTTAACTCACAAATATGTTATTTTTCTAAAATTGACCCAAATCCGGGGTCATGATCAGCGTGAAGTTAGACCAGAGTCCAACCTCACAAATCTAACAAATACTATATCTATAACTTATGAAATTATATTTAAACACTTAGCCAATTACTTATATTCATCAAATCATTATTTAAATACTATTAACCAATAATAACAAATCAAATAAAATTCATTACAACTAATATTTGGAAATCAACTAAAATACTCCCAAATAATATTTCTCATGACTACCCTTAAGACCATGTCTTGGCTTTGGAAGAAAGGAATAAAGTTTTGCCAAAAGAAGACTATAGACTTACAAAGAAATTGAAATTTTATAGGAGTAAGCAAACTACTCGCTCAGTGAGAAACTATATAAAAGTAGGGAAAGAACCTAACATTTTCGTAATACCCCAGAAGACTGTACAGGAGACTTGTCACGACCCGATTTCTGGACCGCGAAGGTCTTAGGGCACGGGAAATGCCAATGGCGACCGGTACCCGTAGAACCCAGTATCATTACACAATCTATCAACCTCAATATAAATATAATAATTTAATATAATTATCATCCATTAAATTATCCTGTTATTCATTCTGTTAACCTGTCAATCATTCTGCAGCTGGTTATATCATTCACATATCTCATCATAAACCATCATATAACTTAAAATATAATTATCAATATATATTATATGTAATATAAGTCTCCTAACTAACCCATACATACCCATGGAGCAGTTAAATATAGAAACCTCAAATAATAATACAGAAATCCAGAATTTATACAAATAAACTGCAGTAGAAATCCACGGAAGACAGATGTCAGGATTCTGCAACTTACTCCTTTCCTGAAATGGGGTAAACAAAAAAAAAAGTGAGTATGGATGATACTCAGTGAATTTACATGCATCGCAATAAATAATAGGTATAATTAAATAATGGTTTCAGTCAAAGAAATAACATAATACAATATGGTTGTCAAGGTACAGTAAACCAAAGAAATATCATATATAAGCTCGGTTACATATGGAAAGGCAGATAATGAGACGGACTGTATGAAAAGAAATCATACAGTCACCAGACAAATCAAATATCACTGGACCATGTGGGTCACCAGTATCATATCAATCAATATCACTGGACCATGTAGGTCACCAGTATCATATAAGTATAAGGCTGATTAGGCCTTATGGCCAGGACCATAACCCCTCATAGCTAGGGTACAAATATATAATGTGCACATGGTCGACAGTATTTCCCCACTCCCTTGTCGAATCGAAAGTTCTGCCAAACCATATTATGGTCAATAGCAAAGGATACCATAAGCAACAATGGCATCCGGATATCAATCAATCAATAATAATCGGCTCGGTATCAATCAATCAATATTGAATGAACTCAATTACAATGTCAAAGGTAATATACAATTAACAAAAATCAAGTGTGATAATAAGATAAAGCAAGGAACACGAGTGGGTTCGGTGGCCGAAACCAATAGGTCAATTGGCATACCATTATCGCCAACGACAATGGTATTTAATTGGTAGGCCTATGGCATGCAAACCACTAATCCAATGATAAATAAACTAGGTAAATTATCAAACACAAGGTAACATACAATGACAAGCCAATAGGTTAGGGTTCAGAGCAAAATTAGCTTGCCGGTTCAATACAATAACAAGGTACATTGTTCCATAATGCAAGGGTATCAAAAGCAAGATTAAACAATATTAAATTAGGGTCAAATTGGCAAGGAAACTCAAGTAAAAACTAAACAAACACAAAGGCAATTTAGGGCAAAAATAGGTTCGACCACTTTAGGGATTTTGCCAAAAGATTCAATTCAACAATTAAATGATTCAAACATGTTAATTGATGCAATGTAAACTCACCTAAGCCTTCCAATTGCCAATGCAATAGCTAATTTCTACCAATTCTCCAAAATCCCCAAATTGAGCAAACTTTGAAAACTCAATTCCTTCAATCTACAATTCCACATCAAATTAACCATCAATTAGTTGTTCATTCCTATCCAATTGAACATTTCTAACATCAATTTGACATT